>JAKTXH010000046.1:0-95785 GCA_030561405.1 Suhomyces atakaporum
GAAACGCGCAGGGCTCATAACCCTGAGATCCCCGGATCGAAACCGGGCTGCGCTAATTTTTTATTTCCAAGATAAAATCATTCCTGCACACAGTTTATCGAGACTCATTTTAGACACGTAATTTATACACGTAACTTAAACACATTTCTTTGATCAAAAACAATGGTACGTAACAGTCAAACTTTCTTACAAGCTTAAGCTAACCATAGGCTCTCCAAACACCTAAGCAAAGGGCTGCCAATGCCAAGTTCGCCAAAAAAAACACCAACAAGCAAGGAAAATTAAGAGAAACGGCTGTGAAAACCGAATTTCCATTGACTAAAACTTGGATTTTCGTGTTATTATTCTTAGTATGTGGTGGTGCTATCTTAGAACTCATCAGATTCTTCTTCTAAGTGGTTGTTTTGCCTGAGAACTTGCTATCTTGCATGTTATCCACCATCACTAATGCTGGTCATCCGTGCCCTGTGTCTGTACTATAGCTAATACTACAATTAGTCTTGAAAAAATGATTTATAATGGACCATACCTAGCTTTTTCGAAAGCCAATGAAATCAAACATATAAAATATTTATAGGGTTTTATGGTATCATCTGTAGTACCCTGCATTTCTAGACATTAATCAATGGTTTCTCCACTGAATCTTCATCCTGATCTATGTAGAGATTTTTGATTCCTGCATAGCCATCATGAGTGTCTTTGATCGTCCTAGGAGTATACTTTGTATCTACCTGAATAATTCTTCCAGGTAAAACATTACCAAAATCCTCAAACGCTTTAAAGAACAAGTTTTGATCATTTCCGTTCTCTCCAAAATCAAATGTCTCAAATGTGATGTTGCAATTGTTGATTAAATTCGAGAACGGTGAACAAGTTTCAATCTCTGCCTGCGATAAAGGATTGACTTGTTCACTCTCCTCATGATATTCTTTTTGAACTTTGTGCTCAAGCTGCTTCACTAATTCAGGTGAGGAGGGTTTTGTAGGTAATTCATACTTATAAAAGTGTCGACCGTTTAAAGCTGAAACTAATTTTAATTGGTTTTTATCATCAATAATTGCAAGTTGATTCATCTCTTTTTCATTAATAGATTTTCCTGTCGATTTGTGACTCGTAACTTCGTTATCCTCATCGTTGGCACTCATGGGAAGTGCTACAAACTTTCTAGCTCCGAAAGATGGCAAGATCCATGAATCAACATATTGGCCACTTTCATTTTTTGATTGTTTTTGGTATCCCAGAACTCCTGAAAGATAATTCGTATTAAACCAATGAATCGATCCAGTCGACTTGGTAATACATCCGAATCCTGAATTGACAAACTTGTTCATAAAGTCATTATTCTCTGAAATTTGTCTAGTATTTGAGTTGTTTTTACTCTTATGGTCATAATAATTGTTGGTGAACCAGAAAATTTCCTCCACTATTGCAGATGTTTTACCTCTAGCAAACTTTCCAAGTAATGATATTTCTTTAGGTAATCGATATAAGTCCCATAAAAACAATGAGTCTCCTCTCAAATTAGAGTTGACTAGTTGTAAATCATATGGTGATAAAGAAACTTTCGATACTCCACCAGGGGGCTTGAAAGTTCCCAAGACTTTATCATTTGATAAATCAAGAAGTTTGATTAATTGGTTACTATTTGGTTTCAAACTTCTAGTTGAGCTTTGAACGGAAGATGCAGTTGAATGTAAAAGCTTACCCACTGCTTTGCTAACCGAGTTCAATGTAATTTCCTTAGGATCGGAATCATGTTCTTTTTTGGACTTTTTTTCAGAATAAAATGCTTTCATCTTTGATGAACTGAGTTCTGATAGTTTGAACAAGCCATCTAAAGCCGAGTTGGAAAATGTAGATAAAAATTTGTTCAATAGAGGTCCTGGAGGAGGTAGTTTGACAGGAGTGAATATGCTGCTTCGTTTGACTACCGGAACTTGATCAGAATCATTATTTGCGTTCGTAATGATTGGATCAACTCTGGGGTTAACAACTATTTTCTTTTGTGTGGTATTGTTGATAGCTTTAAGGAACTTATATTCAGTCTTGACTGGGGAATAGACGAGCCAATCATCGACAATGTCAAAAATGGGCGATCCATCACCATCACAACTAGTCCTGAGCAATAAATTTTGTTCATCCAAGTCAGGGAAGGGGCTCTCGTATAGTATTGGTTTACACGAACTCTTTCTAATGGAATGGAGAGCACCATCTTTATTGGGACAACACAAGAGCCCATCTACCAACTTCCATACAGAAATATACCCTTGTTCATTAGCGATTAAAATGTAGGAATGAGACGATTTGAGCCATATCTTCTTCGAAGGAAAAATAAGGTTCTTTCTTTGTAATAATTTTGCAATGGTTACCTTTGGAGTAATCACATACAAATTGATAGCCATTGAATCATCCATGATTGCGATAGTAAAAGACTGTCCGTTTTGAGCTAGGATTGTAAATGAGATGGGATTTCCTTCGTAGGCAACACTTGCAACAGTTACCAAATATATGGTATCACCTTCAGATTTACCGCCAGGGGAATTCCAGGACCAAACTTCAACACTTTTTCTAGACGGATAGAACAAAAGTATTTCTCCATGCCCCCCGAACTCACACCATGGAAGGGTATCGTCAGTGCCTGTACTAATTATATCTTCTTCCTTATCGGTGGTACCATCATCAGTGTCACTAGTTCTGCGACAAGATTGCTGACTGGAGTCGTTGGAGGTAGCCACGGTGGCTGATTTGATTTTGTTCCAAGCCGCCGAAGCGGTCCCAAGCTTATAGCCCTTTTTGGGGTTGGTGTGACTGGGGTTAGTAAGGTCAATAAGAATGTTGGGTCAATACGTACACCTTGCTGAGCTTGATTTGAAGGTTATAATCGGCCATTGAGTGAGCAGACTGTATAGGTGGTAGGGTGGCAGAAGTGGTGACACGGGTATTTGATACCAATGACTCCAAAACTACTGATACTACTGGTGTGTTTAGGATGATTACTGGTGTTTTTAAGGGTGACTCTTATCACACGTGAGGCGGGGCATACGCAAGCGATAAGCGACAGGTTCATGCAAGGGACTCGAAGACATTAATTTGGTATACGGAGGTAAATTTTGATGCAAATTCGGGGATAACAATCGGCTGGTGCTAAGCATCTGTTCTAACGGCCGGAATAATCTCTCCAACTTGTGGATTGGCTGGACTTGTTTCACGGAAGTATCGGCTGTGCGAAGCTGATGGGTATAAAATACAGCAATCGACGTGGGGGTATTTCAATATAAATGGCCCGAAAATGTTGGTCTGACTTTTGGATACGACTCAGTTAGCGAGATTTGCCATTTTCGACAAATTGGTTATCGGGAGTTCGAGAATAGTTCAGTTCATTACCATCCAAAGCGTATAGTTATTGTTTGATTTGCAATGCGAACCATCTCAATGGCCAGTGAAAATAAATAAAGCGAGAGTTGAAGTCACCCATTATTTTTTTTTAGTAATTGATTTTATTTTATTTTGGCAGTGAACCTTGTTGTTTCCTCTGATAACCCTTAGACGATTTGTATGGTTATTGATTTAATAACTCGAATTTATAAATTGCCTTATAAACTCATCGTGCCTTATAACTCATCGTGCCTTATAACCATCGAGACTCATAGATTAATTCTCAAAAGAATTCAAAATTCTACAGACTCTTGTGTTCATATCTATTGGCCATGCCTGTCATATATACAGTTACTTGAAATCTCTTGACTGAAGATTTCTCGTCATTGCTGGTAATGCTACTCTAATTCCATCCAACTCCTTAGTCATCTTGACCTGACACCCTAAACGGGACGTCTCTGTCAACCCAAATGCCAAGTCCAACATGTCGTTTTCGTCATCGTCCGGTTCAGGAATCTCATCGTAAAATTCGGGATCAACAATGACATGGCACGTAGAACATGCACACGATCCTCCACATGCACCCTCCATGTCCAAGTTGTGGGCCTGTGCAATGTCCAACACGTTGTCGCCTTCTGCAACCTCGTAGGTAAACTGTTGCCCATCTTTGGTGATGAATGTGATGTGAAGTTCTTCGCCCGGGTTCGGTTTGTGAAGATGACCGTGAAGAAGGGTCTGATTTTGGTGAAAAGCTCGGATACTTTGTATTCTGGGGGCAGTCCAAGTCCAAGGTACCGGCCTGGAGACTGCCTTCGCCAAACCACTCAAGCGGGAGGTGTATCGGAACATGTTGGGGGAACAGTGATGAAAAAGTTAATTTTCAAAATCAATTATGTAAAATGCGAACTGAGACCGTTGGATGACCAACAACGGATTGAAATTAAACGATGATTAAAATAGTGGTAGGAAGGTTTCAACTCGTTTCGGGTCCATTGTAGTAAATTCAATAACCACCTGAATTGATTTTTGCCAATCAAAAGTATGTATTGAACCCAACGAGCGGTAATCTAGAAGTCACTTAGTATACAAAATTGTCTACAGTAATTTATACCAAATCATTTATATCATTTATAGTTTTGGAATTCCGCCAGCGAACCAACTATATCGAGTCATACAGTTTTATTAATAGGTTCAAGCTTCTGACATTATTGGAGTCGGGGCTACCCCATTAGAATTGAATAATAAACCACCACATTGACTGGGACAAGACCCTGGTTAAAATTGGCTTTAAATCAACTCATTTACTCACCAGAATTTACTGGCAAGTACCAAGAAAATTAACAAGATTAAGACTGCAATGATTGCATAACTAATAAACTTATTGGCAGTCAACCGTCTGCTCATCGATTTCAATGTACGCACAGACTTATCCACATATGTGTCAGCAGATTGAAGGGTGTTTCTAGCTCCACTGATTTGTTCTCTCTGGGATCTCAAGTCATTAAGAATATTTCCTCCGATTGCTTCAGTTTCCAACGCTATTCTTTGACTATCATTCAATCTTTGGGAAGATCTATCTAATGAAGAGTTGTTGTTCAAAAGTTGACGACGCTGGTCATCGTATAACCCTCCAGACTCTTCGTCTCTATACCTGTTACCAAACAACTCATGCTTGTCTTGATCATCAAGTAAACGTTTCAATTCTTTTTTTCCATCGTCAATCTGTGACTTGTATTGACGTATCTTTGCATTATAAGATGATCTCTGGTTACTTGGTAAGTTCTGTACTTCTATACTCATTTGTTCTAATACCTCCAATCCCTCATCGGTAGCAGATTCAATTGCTCTCAAATGATTTTTACGTTGTTCTAATGTTAGTAAGTTCACCAGGGAAATTTTATCATACATACCTCCATCAGCAGAGGTCACCTGAGCCAAATGGGACTTTGCTTCTTGCAAAGCAATCTGAAAGTCAGACTCGTATACTTCAAAGGAATCAGACATGTCGTTATGCGTTGCCACGATATCCCTTTAATATATATACGTATGCAGGCGATAACGTCCTATACAGTCCCACCCTTCTTTATAATGAAAACTAATTTACGATGTACCAAATTTATAAATTTTTATATATAAAATAATCAAATTTGTTCACATATCATACCTAGTCTAATTATGTCTGGTTTCAAACTCATCACCTGAAACATCGTTGGGATCATCATCATCCTTTAATTTATACTTCTGGAAAGCACTCTTAATTTGAGTCAATAATTCGTCATCAACAGCGGAATTAGAATCAATGGAACCTCTGGATGTGGTACGAGCCAACTCATCCAAATCTTCCTTAGAAGCACCCTTACCATAATCGCCGGCATTTCTTGCAGCACTAACATTAGATTGATGGATGGTTTCTTCATCATCAAGATCCAATGCATTAACTGTCATATTCAACAATGACTTACCTGATTTTCTTCTTTGTAATCTACCTGGGAAAGGACCTGATTTAGGATAATATTGCTTGATATCTTCATTATCAGCATCCTCACTAAATTGTTTTGGATGTGTACTGTTGTGAAGGAAAACTGATGATTTTCTATCATTTGGAGTTCTAGGAGTTTTAGGAATTCTACAAGAGACACCATTGTCATGAATCCACTTGGCAACAACCGCAGTCCAACCACATTGATGCGAAGCTCCCAATCCTCTACCAGTATCAGCATCGAAATATTCATAGAATGGAACATAATCCTTGAAATATGGATCCTTGTTTACCAACTCATTGTCACCATTACATGCTCTGTTACCTTCTTCATCAGGAATGAATAAATGCATCAATCTGTGTTGAATTTCCTGTGCACATTGGGCCAAGTTCAAGTAGTCACCAGATCCCTTTGGACATTCAACCTTGACTTCAGGTCCATAGTACAAGTAAAATCTTTGAAGTGCTTCAACCAACAAGAAGTTAACTGGGAACCAAATGGGTCCTCTCCAATTGGAGTTACCACCAAACATTCCTGAATCAGATTCACCAGGTAAGTAGCCAACAAAGTACTTTTCACCATTGACTTCCATTTCAAATGGATTTTCTTTGTGATATTTGGATAATGATCTGATACCGTATGGAGACAAAAATTCATCTTCATTTAACATCTTATCTAAGATAGCCAAGAGTCTATCCTTGTTGACCAAAGCCAAAAGTAATCTTTCACCAACACCTCTGGTTTCCATGGAAGCAATATTTCTATCGGCAATTGGCTTATTATTGATAAACCAATCCACTCTCTTCTTGAATCCAGGAAATCTTTCCAAAATTTCTGGTTCTAAAGTCAAAGAAGCATAAAGGGGAATCAATCCAACTAAGGATCTGACAGGTAAAGGTTGAGAATTACCCTTACCATAACTAATTGCATCATAGTAGAATTGATCTTTTTCATCCCATAAGGAACTAGCAGATTCAGTAGTTTGATCTTCACTAGCATCTCTATAACTCATAGCATCAGAAATCAAAATGAAATGTTCAAAGAATTTAGAAGCAATGTTTTCATATACTGGTCTGGTCTTGGCCAATTCAAGTGAAATATTTAACATTTGTAAACAGAAAAAGGCCATCCAACCCGTAGAATCAGCTTGCTCTAATTGACCACCAGTTGGCAATTGTTCCGAACGATTGAAAACACCAATGTTGTCTAAACCGAGGAATCCACCATCAAAGACATTGTTACCATTGACGTCTTTTCTGTTGACCCACCAAGAAAAGTTCAATAACAACTTATGGAAAACTCTCTCCAAGAAATCAATATCTTCAGTACCATACATCTTTCTTTCAATCTTAAAAATTCTATAAGCAGCCCATGCATGTACTGGTGGATTAACATCTGAGAAGTTCCATTCATAGGCAGGAATCTGTCCATTAGGATGTTGATACCATTCTCTTAAAAGCAAATCAATTTGATTTTTTGCAAAGTATGGATCAATCATAGCAAATGGAATACAATGGAAGGCAGTATCCCAAGCAGCAAAAAATGGATATTCCCATTTATCAGGTAACGACAACACATCATTGATGTATAAATGTTTCCAATCTTCATTTCTACCATTTGCTCTATTTTCTGGAGGTTTAGGAGTATTGGGATCACCACCAGACCAATATTGATGAACAAAATTGTAGAATTGTTTAGTCCATAACAAACCAGCAAACGATTGTCTTTGAACTTGTCTCAACTCATCACTCATTGGCAAAGGACTGACTTTCCAGTAGAAAGCATCTGCTTCATCCTGACGTCTGGCAAAGACTTGATCGAATTCATACTCATCGATTTCTTCCGGAGACTTACTAAATTTGTATCTAAGAGTAACATAGTCTCCAGGTTCAACACCTCCATTTTCATCAAAAACGAACCAAGCAGCAGCCTTAGTACCAAAGTTTTCAGGGTTGACAGCCTCGGTTTTATTGTCAATAACGTAGTCGTGGAAAGCATCCTTGACATACTTGTGCTTGTTAGGTTGTTGATACAATCTCTCGGTATTTGTTTCATTCTCGGTGAATAACAATTTAGGCTTTACATCTGGTGAATTATCAGTAGCACCAGGGGCAGGAGCAAAGATGAGATATTTGGTACCGAATTTTTCATGTTCAAGTTTCACAGTAAACTCATCATGTTGAGAAACCTTTGGTTTTTCAATCTTGCAATCTTCCGAACCCCAAGCCCAGGTATTTCTCAATACCATATGGGGTAAAATATGCAAAGGAGCAACCTCTTTGCTTCTGTTATAAGCGGTGATTCTAAAGTAAAGCTCTTCAGGTTCATCATCACCCTTGGCCAATTCGAAAACCACATCAAAGTACTTGTTATCCTTGAACAAATCGGTATCAGTGATTTCATATTCATCTTCCAAACGTGATCTCTTTGCATTTTCTTCAACCAATTGTTGATAAGGAAACTTGGTTTGAGGGTACTTGTATAAATATTTCATATACGAGTGCGAAGGAGTATTATCAAGATAGTAATAAAGTTCTTTCACATCTTCACCATGATTACCTTGGGAATTGGTCAAACCAAATGCTTTTTCCTTTAAAATATCATCTTGTTTGTTCCAAAGAGCCATTGAGAAATTCACAAGTTGACGGTTATCAGAAACACCGGCCAACCCATCTTCACCCCAACGGTAAGTTCTTGAACGAGAATGCTCAAAGGGAAAATCAGACCAAGCATCACCATCATGGGAATAATCTTCTCTAACAGTGGCCCATTGTCTTTCACCAAGATATGGTCCCCATCTTCTGAAACGATAGATTTGTAACCGTTCCTCCTCCTTTGTGAGTTTGGTAGGCATTTTGGAAAATTGATAGCTTACCATGATGGAAATTCCCGGTTTAAATAATACAAAGATGAATAAATTAGGTTGATATCGGCGTCCGTTGGTCGTGGTAGCGCGGTTACCAATCGGTAGCAGTGGGGCAGCCCCGCAAAATTATGGTGCTAGTAGATTAAGGAGTAAAAGTTAATGAAAGCGGAATATTCGGACAATTTTAGGTCAATAGGGGGATAGTATAAAGAATTAGAGTTAATAATTGTGGGCCTAGAGTAAAATCGGTTTAGATAACTGGCTAATTGCCATTATTTTTAGTCTCCCTATCCCTTAAAACCACCCACTAAGTGCGAACTTCTCTTGCAGGATTGCTATTCTCCCAATGCGGAGGGCCAAGACGAACAACTACAACAGCAATAATTGTGCCCAAATCAACTGCAACCTACCCTTAAATAGATCTTTATGCATCTCTAAATTATACGATCACCGTTATTGGTGGGGGGTTTACTTTTGGGACCATCTCGGGGGGTTTTGGTACTTCGGTCTTGGCCTATTTGGTTCAACCTTGCTTAACCCATTGGATTTAATATTGCTAATTACTAACTTAAAATTAACACTCCGAACATGCCGTCCTTCTTAACCACTAGCACGTGCCACTATTGGTTATCCTGATCTATTGATAACAATGATTGCTCCTGGCCGCACCTGCAGGGTTCTGTAAATTAAAGTTTTAGCAGCCATTATACGAGCACACTCAAATACCAAGCCATGGGGCTACAATAAAATGTCAATGAATGAGAGGCCGGTGTTTGCTTTGGCATCTGGTTAGAATCAGACTGAGCTGAAAGGCACGCCAATTTCGAAAGTTAATAACAATAGCATCGTAAAAACTCCTATCAAAGATTTCTATATGTTGTATCAGTCAACAAGTTAGTAGAATATATTGCTGTCATTGGTCTGTTCTCACATAACTCGATTCAGTTGTATCTATTCAACTTGTGTCGTCAATGACACAATAGTGGGTAGCGCTCATTAGTATTACAACTAGTCAATTTTTGGTTGGCTGCTCGTGTTCAATTAATAAGACTGACATATTCGCAGCTTTTTGATTTCCAATTCTCTGATTTCAATAGTAAGTTCGAAGGTTATGGCTGGGTAGTTTACAAAGATTGCGATAGTTTATTAAAGCTACTTAATGCTGACTTCAATTTTTGACATACTTTAAGGTAAGGGACAATTTTGTTTTGGCACTTCAATCTTCGAGGATCTTTTTGATCTTGTTTGCTCTAGCTTTAAATCACTTTGGAGAGGTTGGAAGGTCATTCAACCATCCGTTTTCAAACTCCACGCCACCATCAACAGCATGACCATAGGTGTTCGATTTGCCATTTGCGACGGCACAAGGATCTCCAAGCTTATTATTGTTCATAAAATATTTAAGTTTGGTGGTGAGTTCCACACCTGTCACACTAGTTTGAATTGGATTATATAAAATCCACTTTGATGATGGTATACAGGTTTGGCCATTAGGATAAGGTTTCTTGCGGTAGTATTCATCAAAAACTAAGGTATAGAAATCGATATTTCCATAACTCTGGGGAGTGGTGAACTCCCCAATAACAACAGACTCTCCAGTTTCTTCATCATGGAGGTAACCAGTCCAAGTACTGCTGCCATCAGTTTCATTATACCCTGTTCTGGAATAGTCAGTAGTATAATTTTTTCCAAATTCCCATGGCCAGTCTACACCACAGGAAACACCAGAACCACCATCGGCACCCGCATGACAATTTGGGTGAGTAGAAGTAGGACCCTTTCCAAAAACACTAAAAACAAGGTGATTAGTACCCTTTTCACGGGGTTGTAACCCAATATATCCCACATGTCCATGAACATAAAACACCTCGGTAGCATAGTACCAACCAGTAACCGCACCCTCTAACACATTGATTGTTTGTCTTTGGCGAATAATATCGTGCTTGTTCTTGGAAGAATTTTCAAACACAGCAGCAGGGGCACCAGCTAGAGCTACTCCCATAAATAAGGTTGCACATAAACTAATCAAGAATTGCATCTTTTTTGATGGATATTAATGCGTACCTTTTGCTTTTTTATATTCAAAAATCCCAGCTCCATACTACACTATTTCCTTGAAGTAGATTCTGACAATTATTTTTTAGGTCAGGTTTAATAATTATATCAATATTTTTGTCAACCCTCACTACTCTCAAGTGCATCGATACAACTTATGTTAAGAGTTTTGATAAATCAAACTTGCTTTTTGTCATAGTTCGTAGCTTCTTGTCTTTCTAGTTCAGCGAGCCATATAGGTCTCGATTTCATTTGAAGGGGTTCAACAGAAGGGTACAAGATTGCCTATGACCTAATGGTTAGTTGCACTTCGCGATTTTGATCCATATTTGTGGTTGCATTTAAAAAATGGAGCGGATATAACCCTGTCAGAGACCTTGATCATCGGCCCTGATCGATAGGGAGTGAACGGAATTTGTATTCCATATTTCGGTCCTCTGGACTCGGCTGTTTTGGCTGTTTTAGTAATTCTTATGGTGCAACATTTGGTTTGCTAGTTCTGGTATAGACTTAAAGAGAGAACGTGAATTACAGAGGAGAGATCTATGCATGATCTAAATGAGCACTTGCAAGATGATTAGTTGTTTGTTAAGCATCTATTCGAATCATAGATAAAATTCTTGGCACAATGACAGGGAATAGCCATATTTGCAACAATCCGGAAACTATAATATGAAAGTGTAAGAAATGCTAATACTTTTTAAAACGCTGGCTGAGAATGACCAATTGATATTTTAGGTATCTCCGTATTTGGAATAGTATATTTGTCACCTGAGGAACAATACGGAATAAGATCACAAGTCCACATGCATGAATCTATATTGCATCAAGATTTCTTCCAGAATTGTTGCAATTCAGGAACGAAGCATACCTTTAAGCATTTCAGACCTCAGTGGGGATCAATCAAGTAAGTCTGAAATACAATTTACATTCATATAATTCTAAAGTATATAAAAACACACGTAACATGTGGGTATGGCATGTTGCAACCCCGATTTCCGCTCTTGTGGAATTTCCGCTTAAAGTTATCACTTCTTAAAGTGCATCTTCGCTGAGAACCATTACTAATAATATTCCAGATGCTTTGAATTTAGTCCTTGAAAAAAAATATTTTCATACAGAAATCAATGATCATTCGAAGGACGGAATTGAATATTCAATAGCCTGTGAAGTTCTTCTGACATGCTCTTGACTCCGGCTCTGCCAAACTCTTTCATGAATTATGAGATTTTTCCGAAAAATTCAAAAATATTATGAAAGAAAAGTACCACCTAAATACCCGAATCTGGAAGTTCTCAATGTCTTTCATAATCCTATACTTCAACTTATATTGAATAACATGCACTAAATCCAAGTTGATCCCCATAGTTAGGGAAGGTCGTGTTAGCCTACACGACTATGTGCAGGTCACGAACCTCCGAAAAGATACTCACCGAGTGCTTATGCTTAGCTACTGAATAGTCCAAGCGCGTCCTGCCTCAAGTAAGCATAATCAATCATCACTTAGCTACTTAGGCATTCTCTCGCTTCCTGCTTTACGTATCGTCCCCACAATCAACATAGCAGACTCGTCCAATAGATTGGAGTGGCTTCATCACGTTACATCAAGCTTTTCATGACGACTCAAACTGCTGTGGCCACGGCATCCTCTGTACCAATCACGGGCAATTCATCTACAGAACTTTCGGGCACGGTGCTGACGCCTCCTGTCACGGTACTGAAAACTACAAATAAACGTTTGGAATTAGAGACACTTATCCGCGAGTTTCAGAATAAGTTGGGAAGTAATTGGGAGAAGTATCATGAAACACTTTCATTATTTTTAATTGGGAAGTTGTCACGGACGGAGTTTGTACAAACCATTACGCCTATTTTGAAAGATGGATTGATCAAATATCATAATAAGTTATTACTTTTCAATTTTGCAAATTCGCTAAAAGATGGACCACTTGATTTTTCTAATGAATTTGCATCATTCTGGAATAAAAAAGCACAGAAAACTACAAAGGTTAAATCTAGTCAATATGAAAAATTCAAACAAAATATTATGGGTTTACCGATTAGAGAAAGGAGAAGAATAAAAAATATAACTAGGGATAGTGGTAAGAAAGGAAAATTAAGCTCAGGAATTACGTTAACCAGACATTCGCTTTTGCCTCATATTCCCATGATTCAGGACAAGGAACAGCAGCAGTTACAAGTTAATAACTTGGTTCAATGGCAACAAGATGTGGTGAATGGTATTAATACTCCCCTTGCTACTCAGGATTATGAACTTCCAGATGATGATAATTTGTCAAGAAGAATCTTGATGATGATGAGAGAATATGGTCTTACTGGTGGATTAAATACTCAAGTAATGGAAGTCATCTTACTTGGATTAGAGTCTCATCTTAAAAGTATCGTGGAAAGTGCAATTGATGTCGCTAAATACCGTGAAAATAAGTATACCAACAATGATTACATACCATTGGAAACAAAAGAGAATGACACAGAAATTTCTAAAAAAAGATCATTCACTCAAATTGAAAGTGATTCATCAAAAGATATCACATTAAATATCGAAGACTTATACAACACCTTAGAAATGTTCCCTCATTTAATAGAACCTTGTGGACCGAAATACCGATTAGCCAATGTTATGCTCGAAAATGATGATTCCATACCTCATAAATTAGATTATGACTTGCCACCAAGGCACGAAGTTGTACCTTTAACTACTCCAACCATATCAAATTCATTGAATGGCACAGCAGTTGACGGCTTGAATGGAGCTATCGATTCGAAATCGTTAACTGGACCTCTTAAACAGGAAGATATCAAAGAGGAAAAATCAGAGGTTAAACCAGTACAACCACAAGTGAGAGCTGACTCACATATAGGGACAACTGATGAACTTAAATGGGTTTTGCATGATCTTGTATCAACTATGTGAAACTACAACCTATCAATTCAATCTTGTATTATTATCCAAACCCATTAATTAAGTATAACTATTTATTTCATTTTTTTCTCTTGTACGGCGAATCAATTGCTTTGATTCTTTGAAGAGATTTGATCATGTTGCAATTGATCTCCTCTATATCATCATTAACGTTACACATGAATAAACATTTGCTATTATGGTACATATAGTCGAACATCTTGGATATGATTGTATTAGTTGAAGTTGAACCAAAAGATTGTAGATGTTCTATTTGTGTGGAAAGTGATTCTGTAGTCATATCAAAAACTGTGATGTTGCTATTGATTCTTTTCTGATCCTTATGCCCCTCCACTTCGATTATATATATGCTAGGTTCGTCATTTAGATGAAGTTGGCTAACAATTCTCAGAAACTCTTCGATATCGTCGATTATCATTTCTTGTGATTGGATTTGACTCAAGTTGTTGAATGAACCGTCTATGTTGACTTTGTTCAGAGAGTTTAATAGGTCAACAATAGTGTTGTCCGATTCAATGGCAATACTTCTGAATTTATAATTGAAGCTCCACAGTGGCAGTTGGAGACTCTTTTCTAGAATGAATCTATAGCTATTAACAATTGAGTGAATTATTTGATCAGTTTGCTTGTTACCAATATTGATTATTGATATATTGGAATTTGAAAGGCTACTCTTTATGAGATAGGAGTATTCATTAGTGATATGGATGGATGATTGATTTTCAAATACCTTGTTGAAAGGAAGATTGTTGGTAGAGTTGCGGTGATGTGTAAGATTTAAGTAGACTCGTATTTTGTTTTCGTAGTCCATGATTGAGTTTTCCAATATCCTTCTTTGATTATCGAATTGATTTTGTTTTTTCAATGCTGCTGAAAATGCCAATTCTGATGATTTGAGTTTCTCTTCCCATTTGGTGTTTTCTTCCTTTGTGTTACTCAATTCCTCGTCAACAGCAGTTAAGGATTGTAGTAATGTCGACTTTAACTGTGGATAATTTTGCATTTTCGATTGTATATCATTAATAGACTTTTCTAAATTGTTTTGATCCTGTCTTCTAGCTTCCAATTTTGATTGAAGTTTTGCAAATCTGACATTGATCTCCTGTAATTCTTTTTCTTTGACTTCAAAGATGGAGGATAGTTTATCAGTTTCCACTTCCTTGGACGTGATATATTGATCTATTTCTTGTTTTAAAAGGTTGGACTCTTGATTAATCTTAGCTTGGTTTTTTTCCTTCACCTCGCTCAATTCTGTCTTCAATGTCTCCAATCTTTCTGAAAGTAGGTGTATATCTTGTATGGTATTTTCATCCTGATACTGTTGTGCATTCTGTACTTCAGACTGCAAATTAAATTTTAGTTCATTAAAGTCATCATCGAGTTTAACCTCAAGTTCTTGTATTTGTAGCTTCAACATTTGGTCCAAATGTATTCTGTCTTTCTCAGATTTGCCAAGTTCTCTTTCAAGGGTACGTTGATGGGACATAAATTCATAGTTGATATCTCCAATTCTATGACGGACCTTGGACTGTTCACGGATAATGGCATCTATTTCGTCACAGAGATCCTCTACCTTTTCAGACAACTGGTAGATTTGTGACTCTACAGCGTGTAAGTCGCCATTAGTAGTGGTTTGCAATGAAGGCTTGTCATTTTGCTTGGGAAGGTCGGGTTGAGGTGCGGTTAAGGATGCCTTGAGCTTGTCTCTGATGTTCAAACAGGTATTGATATCCACGATGGACTTGTGTGTCCTTACCTTTGGAGCTGCTGGGATGCTAGATGGTCTAGTTCCTGAGGAGGTAATGGTAAGTCTTGTTGATGGTCTTTCAGGTACCATATTGATCGAAGAATGCCTTCTTTTCTCCACAAATTTTGGAGGCACGTTTGGGTGAATCTCAGAGAGCGGACGCTTGCGGGCCAGCCCCTCAGACTGGTTCATTGTGAGATCTATGGTTGTGTTTCAGTGATGTATCGAATTGATAAACAACGCGACTTTTTGTATATGTTTCGCAACAAGTGCAAAACGAGATATGGTCTAAGAACGGAGATCGGGAATTGCCAGTAATGAGAGATTAGTGTTGAGAGAGGGACTGTTTACTTAGGTTAACTTCTTATTTCTTATTTTTGTATTTCCTTTGATTTCTATAATCTATATCTATACCCATTTCTAAACCCATTATAAGGACTCCACTGAAGGAGTGATGATTTCTGATTTTGTATCCTCTTCAAATGTGCCTGGATCATCATTATGCTGTAACAAAATAAAGACAACCGAGAAGAGTACTCCCAACCCAGCCACACCGATTCCAAAATAAAGTGCAGCTCTATACGAAGTGAGAATTGAATCTACAGATGTAGGATCAGCAAGTTTTGAACCCACTTCAATCTCCACTGTAGTAGCAATTCCCAAAAAAAGCGATACTGAGTAGTTGATCACAGTACTGACCAACGATCCTGCCATTCCCTGATGATGGTAAGGGAGATAATTAGATAAAATTATCGAAGCAGCAGGGAAACTCATATCCATAGCCCAACAAAGAATGAACATTTGGCCCATGGTAACGCGGAAATAAGACTGATGGATTGGGGTAACTGAAAGAATAATACAACCACACATGAAACATATTGAAGAGAAGCAAATGATGTAAGAAGGCTTTGAACGAGAGATGATGAATGAAACTATCAAGGATGCCACTATACCCAATACGAAAAGTGGAATATATGTTAAACCACCTTCAATAGGAGTATAGTGACGAAGATTCATTATGATACTCCAATAATAGAATTGCCATACTCCAAACGACCCCCATCCAAGACTAATGCAAAGTAGTACCAAGCCGATTTTAAGGTTGAAGATTGATGGGGGAAGTAATGGAGCTGCCACTGTACGTTCAATATAAAAGAATGCCACGATCAATACCACTGATACAACCAACAATGCAATGATGTAAGGGGTGGACCACCCCACCACAGGACCTTGATTCCACACAAAATTAAGGAGGATCAAGCCACTAATCCCCACACCAGTACCAAGAAAGTCCAATTGATTGTAGGCTTCTTTCCAGGTATAGGAATAGGCGTTGAGGTTAGGGGGAACCACATAAATCAGGACCACCCCAAAGAAAAAGCACACTATGGCTAAAAGCCAGAAAGACCATGGCCACCACGCTAACTGACTTACCACAGCTGCCATGAGAGCACCCACAGTTGCTCCTGTTGGGCCGCTTGCACCGACAAGTCCGAAGGCTAAGTTTTTGCGAGCTCCGTTGGGGTACACACTTCCTAAAATCCCCATAGCACAAGGTAAGAGTAGAGCAAATCCAATGCCTTGAAACGCTCTACATACTATGAAAAATATGATTGAATTCAGGAAAGTGGACAATCCGGTGATTAAGGACCATAATGAGCACCAAAACCAACCGATAATGAAAATATTCTTAAGGCCAAAGAGGTCTCCCAATCTTCCACTAACAAGAATAAATGTCCCCACAGTGAGTGCAAACGACCCCATAAACCACACTTTTTTTGAGGCATCATCTTGGGCATGGGATCCTGCGAGGGATTCTAAGACAATATTCATCGTACTAAGGGACATCGTTATACCACCCTGAGTAAGGAACTGAGCCATACATGTGGTGAACACGAGGGCTATCTCATGGATAGCGGTATTGAAATGAGCAGGTCTGGGATCCATTCTGGTTGAAAAATCTGGCAAAACAACCGGTTTTAAATCATCGAATGGTAGTTGCCAAGCAGAGGTATGGATGTTCGCTGAAAACGGCAGTTTTGATCGCAGACACCAGGAATGGCGCGCAATCTAGTGCGGTAAGGGTGCGATGAAGCGCGCGACTGCCAGACCCATACCTCAATAGTACCGTTAGATGATAGCGATAATAAGATAGGATGAGCCCTGAAAAGTTTTCAAAACTACTGGTTATCAAAATAAACGGAAAGATTGGTGTATTACAAGCTGGTGAATGTAGACATATCGCAGAAAGTGGCGGGTGTGGGGATATCGTGGAATTTTCCAGAAATATGCAGAAATATGGGGTTGGTTCTAAATAGTGCCTGTATCTTGGCACTCGGACTTCCCCGGTAATCATTTCTTTAGCAATAGAATACAATCATTTCTTTAGCAATAGAATTATAATTAGGAGGATACGAGTATATAGAGTTGCATTATTGTATTATTGTTTAGGAAATAGGTTAAATAAAGCCGTTAGACGAGAAGTGGTTGGAGGTGAGAAGCGGTTGGAGGTGAGAAGTGGTTACATGTTACTATTATTGTTAATGATAGATTGAGAATCATTTCCACATTTGAACAACCAATAATGATTACAAACTCAATAGGACCTTAACTGTAATCAACGGGGCTTGATATCGATTTGGTACCAGCAATCCTCAGGGTACACCGTTCCCTAGTTTCTGAGTAATGTGATTATTAATATTGCCTTTCTCTATTTGTCTATTTTCAGGGTTCAGGGTTCAGTCCCTTTTGTCCCACTTTTGAATTAGACCGTAAATTTAGTTTAGTTACTATGTGTACTCTAATTTAACTATGTATGCTCTAGTTAATTAGACTATATAGGAATGCAATAAGGACAACTCCAGCACCATGGTCGGCTTGCGATATGGCGTTTTTGACTTGATCCAGAGAACAATAGGTTCGATACTTGTAAGTTTCATTAAATCGCGTTCAATGAAGTGAAATTAGGGTGGGCCAACAATCGAAAACCCAAACGTGGGGTCACCACGAGTAGGTCCACGAGGGCATGGGTTGTGAATCATTTTTGATCTATCTAAACACCGGAAGTGACTGAATATATCTATCGGATTCAGCAATGAATTGAAGATTGGAGATCCGACTGTAGACCTCGTTGTCCCCCACAAATTCCACAGGAGACAACCCATTGCGGACCACATTCTTGAGGTAATGATTCGAATAGAGTTCCCATAACACCGGCTGAAGATTATCGGTATGAGTATCGCTAACCAAAACAAATTTAAGCCCGGTCAACGACTCCAAGTAATGGGCCCTAAATTGCCCCAAAGTAAATGACTTGAGCGCATTATTGGAAGCACCAAGTTCGGACTCATCACTCTGAGCCAACTTGCCTGAGATGTTTTTCAACGAGTAAAGCGTACCAAACAAGAGTTTAGCGGTATCGGAGTCATTGGTCTTATTGATGGCGTCACCATTAGTGTACTCCCGGGAGTATATACAGTTACAGTGCCTGTCGAATATGAAGAAAGAGTGAAGCATCCTGAACGATGATACCGATGACGCGATGAAGTGACTCAGCAGTGACTCAAATCACGAGTGGTGTTGTGGTGGTGAAACGAGATGAAACTGTGTGAGATGGTTGTGACAACAAACGTGCTCATTGAGGCGCCCGATGACTCAGATTTGTCCGATCCGGCCATGTGCGATGGCATCTTCCACAGTGCGTGACTCGGCCACCACGATTTTTGGGCCACACGTAGACCATCCCGCCGCACCGGTTCGGTACTCCACACTCCACAGCGATTACTCACATAACTACTGCTGCCAAATATATAAAGCGATCGGTTTCGTAAAATTTACATCACAAATAAATCAAATAATCAAATCAAATAAATCAAATCAAATCAGAACACCTTCCAAAGTTCACTTCAATCAATATCAACTAAATCTAAATCTAAAACTAAACTATTTATCATGACTGACTACAGCGACGATATCTTTGAGTTCAACGATGACTCCATGCCCCAATCACCATCTTTGGATGCTGCTCCCGGATCTCCATATGAAGATTACGGTTACACTTATGGTAACTCATATGGTTACGACAATGCTTATACCTTAGCTCCTTCATCCTACTCATCATCCTATAGCTCCGTTGCTTCCGAACCATTTCTTTACGAATGCTGTATATGCAATAAGACCCATACCACGCCGTGTGAACACAGTGAAGAAGACTTGAAATTAAATAACCAATGGTTAATGTCCAACTACAGAAAATGGCAGACATCTGTGGTCAGAGTATAATTGCATTGGGTTTTAATTTTGGGTTGGGGTGCCGGCTGGTTATGGCACAGTAAATAATATAATATAATACATAATAATAGAGTCAATTATTGTAGAATAGAAGTTGCTAGATCTTGACAGCCTGCGGTGCGGGTTAGACTCCGATAAATTAATTGATAATTTATCTATGGTAATCCTAGCCATAAAATAATTAGATAAATTTGATAAGGTTATTACTAAAAACATTTTATCTCTGATGAAAGTTCCCATTGGCAACTCTTTCCCAACAATCACATCTGGTAATCTTTCACATTTTTGTAATCTTTCACATCTGAATCTTCATCTGGTTCCTTCGGTTTGTCATCAGATTGACTTCCCCAATCTGCAACCATTTGTCATTCGCGAAAACTTTTCACAACCATTTTGTGGTGTCCGTGTCGCAATTCATGACTCAATAGGCAGAGGGTAGCGAGAAAAAAATTCCCATCACTAAACTAAAATGCTCATCCCGAAACGGTAAAGCCAGTAAGAGGTTAAATAACAATAAAAGATAACAGTAGTTATGAAAGTACTGAAAAAATTACAGACATGGTTTGACTGAATTTATTAAAAGATCACTATGGATACTGATCGTTAAAGATCAGCAAAGATCAGCCCGAGTGTAGTAGCGTAACCAATCTTCTGCTATTCTTCTGGATTCTTTCTGGTTCGATTTGCGACCAAATTCGGGCATCTACGGTGACGTCCAGTATCGGACTTCGTTCTCCTATGCGTGTCAGGTGACGTGTTCTACCAATCTTAATCTAGAACATCACCCAATTTCATCATTATCACGTCAATTATCACAAATAACTACATCATTAAACTACCATAAATCTTTTATTGCATTATCTAATCCTTCTTTTCCAAGTCAATGAACTTACCACCGGAAGCAAATCTTGGGTGTCTTGGATCGTTGATGAACTCGTCAGAGTTTTGAGAGGCGATAGAGGCCTTGTAGATTAAGAAGTAGGTGATAGCAGCTAAAGGTTAGTAAATGCTCGATTCATGGGAATCTGCTGATTCGGGAGATGGTGTGAATTTCTGGTGTGGAGTAATGTTCTGAGCTCTATTCAATGAGAGTAGTCAAAGTGTTGATGCAAAGTGTGACGCGTATTCGGGTGCTTTGACAAGTTCCGTAGGTTTTCTGGCTCCGATTAATGTACTCTTTGGGCGATATTAGTTCTGGCAGTCACATAAAGTTCCTTTCAGATAAACCTTGTGTGTGTGTTTTTTTTTTTTTCACCACCAAGGTACAATTGGTCATGCCTTCCACACTTGTACGTTGATTTGAATTCACGTTCTTGTTCGGCCTTTTGTTGACTTCTACTATTCAATGATGCTCACTTTATTCACGAACTCTGGCCCGCTTAATCCCCTCTCATTGAACACTTTACATTCATTGACACTTCACAAATTGATACTTCTGAGGTATTTTCACATTACCAGTTGATTGATTATTCCATAAGACCAATCTATCACGTTTTGGAGGACTATTTGTTTCTAGACATTAAACTTGACAGTTTGGCCAATTTTCATCATCTTTCCTTGGTTCTTTTGCTGAATCAGTCGATCCTTCGTTCAGTACATACCACCAGTGGCGTATGGCCACAATGGCTTGGCAACAGGAGTTGGGAATCTAATAGCCATCTTGATATAACTAACTTATGAAAGAGAAGTTCTCGTTTTTTCAAAGTGTCGGGATTGAATGGAGGAGCCTCATTGGCTGAGAAGTTGCCCGCGCACGACCAGACTTGCGCTACCATCCCGCCATAATTGAAGCTGGTTCTACCAAACTGTTCGTTGTATAGATATGGATTACTCGGAATTGAGTTCAAGTAGTGCTCTATCGGGTCTAATTATCACCCGATAAGATAATAAAAAAAAGATTACTTTTTAACGACTAAAGATCTTACTAGTCCAAAAGAATCAAACGAGCTCAACCAATTGAAGGAACATTTCTATGTACAATTACTGATCAGTAACTAGGCGCATACTTCTTTAGATCAAGCTTAAATCCAAATTTTTCCAAGCCACTTTTCAATTTAATTTGGGTGTTCCACTTGGTGGCTACAACCAATATTCCAATCCTGATTCTTGTTTAATTAATCTATAAATATCCCCGTGAATCCGGTAAAGTCGATTTCAATTTCTCTGCTCGATTTGGTTCTTTATTTCGTATACACGAATCTCGGGCGTCCCCTGACGAAACCAGCATAATGAATCTATATCACCCGGCACTTCACATCGGTTGACGATGCTCCACTGTTCAGGAAACCAATGGTCTAGACTCTTGTGCCAGTCAGCAATAGTATTTTCGTTTCTCACTGTAGCTGCAATCAATGCTAGTTTGGTCCCAGTATTGAAAAAGTCTTTGATAGTACCAGCTAATAAATCCAATATGGACGAGTCGTATGTAACATCGGCTGCAATAAGAGCATCCACATTATCTGGAGGACCCTGGACAAAATCTGGAGATTCGGGGTTTGTAGTACCCCATAATAATTGTTGACATTTGATATTATCCTGATTCTTGATATTATTCACCAGAAGAGTTTCACTAAGGTTCTCAATAAGCGATGCAGACCCATCAGTGATGATGATTCTTTTCAAATTCTGCTTCCTTAATGCTAGACTTAAAAGCCCCGTTCCCCCACCAAGTTCTAGTATAGTTTTTCCAGTCCAATCATAAGGACTTGAGTTGAGATAATTCGAAAGATAAAGTGCTGCTTCCCAGGTACGAAGTCCCGTGGTGTTGAGGCCGGAAATCAATCGTGGGGTTTCAAAAATCTTCACAACATCAAGTTCAGACTCAGAGTTAGTATCAAACCCTCCGATGCGATACCTGACACCATCTTTTTGCATCACATCCAACTCTTTTGACCCCAAAAGTTCACCACAATACATCTCGTAAAGAGACTCCACCATCTCTTCTCCAGATTTCTCAATCAGGTCAATATAACTTCGAAGAAACGTTCTAACATAGTATGGGTTTAATGCGATGATGTCACTGGAAGTCAAAAAGTCAACCACTTTTTCTTGGAATTCGTACACATTGATACAGCCATGTTCCAATGCAAAGATCTCCTTTATAGATACTCTTTGTTCTAGCCAAGATAGAAGCCGTTCAGTAGTAATTACTTTCATTTGCAAAAAAGCATCTTTTTATTTCACCAGGAATAAATAAGGTCCCATGCAGGACGTAACTATAGATACTAGCTAGCTACTTAGTTATTTTAATTATGCAATAGTACCCAAGACTCTGACTCTCTTGACACCACCGTCTGGGATCATGGTCAATTGAACATGAGTGTAGGTCTTAGAAGTCTCCACATCAAAAACATGTTCCTTATCTGGACCAGTCTTGGAGTCTTCCACCAAAGTGTCCCATTCGGTAGAATCATGAACAGGAATCTTGGATTCGTCATCCACAGTGATGGCCTTGACGTTAACCTTTTGAGGGAAATTACCTCTGAAATGGGCAGTATCGACCACGATTTGCTTGATAGCGGTGGTTGCACCCAATCTAATAACCACCCAATCAACATGACCTGGAGTTCTAGATCTAGCAGTCTCCCAACCATCAGACATATCATGTCCTCTACCTGGAAGAAGCAAGTTGTCGGCGGTTCCGAAATGTTGATCGGAGACTTTAATGGCCACACCTCCATTGTTAACTGAAGCCAAATCCAATACGGTATCCTTTACTTGAGGATGAATTGGAATGACAGAACCGTATAATCTGAAACGGGCAATACCTCCATCTGGGTACATTCTCAATCTAGCATGAGTATAGTTCTTTTCGGTGAGACTGTCTCTACTAAAGAAGTGTCTTTGCGATGGACCACATTCAACCTTGGAAATGACTGTCTCCCAATCAGATTCCTTGACGGTGGAGATGTCATCACCATCCAATTTTTGAATGGCTTCCACAGAAATGTGTGGTGCATGATTACCATTGAAAAAGGCAGTATCAACTTCAGCTCCGATCAAACGAGCTGAAGAAACTCCAAGCTTAAACACCACAAAGTCGGCTTCGGCAGTGTTATGTCTTCTGGTCTCCCAACCATCGTACCAAGCACCAGCATGAGTGAAACGGGTGGCGTCTCTAATAGCTGGCTTGGGCTTGATCAAGTTTTCAGCAGCAGCGAACCACTCGTCGCTAAATTGCAACACTTTACCTCCAACCTTTTCACCAATGACATCGGTGTAGTTCAAGGCAATTTGAGTGTGGAAATCTTGTTGTGTGAGGATCTGGACCATTATGAGTTATTTACTAATAGAATGGAATCGGTTGGGTTTTATGGTTTTTCAATCTGAGAACGGAGATCACCGAGAGTGGGGGTCCTTATCGGGATCGATCGGGTCACGTGAGCACCCTTATCCCGCCAGTGAGGCTCAAAGTGAGTAATAGCTGTGTAGTCCAATGATAATAGACAGGATAGTTGATAGCGAGCTCTTCAGGAAGTTGTGATGTTGAACATTTGCAATGCGAAAAATTTGAGTAACCACAAATTGATAACGAACCCAATCGAAAACCATTACTTCACCAGTCAATGTCCTGAGAATATAGTATGGATGTTCGCTTTGCCATTGATTAAAGAATTATGATGAATGTATAAGTGGAATTATAACTCACAATTCATAGTGAGCACAACATGAAAGTGAATTTTGGTGCGAAGAAAAGTTTATGAGGACTTTTAGACATATTTGATCATTGACTTTAAGACATATTTGATCATTGACTTTAAGACATATTATCCGTAAGTACTTTTGGACATATTCGTTCATAATGTTGGGATACCGAAGTGGTGAAATGGAACTAGTGAAGGTAATGGTCTATCTTCTGAGCGTTCATGGAAAGGTTAGAATCAATAAGTATGGTTTCCGATGTTGACAGTGTCATATTTCAAAATTGTATAGAATTTTATTGTAGCCCCTATAACAGTAAGGGCCCTGATGACTTGTGACCTCACAGTCTAGTCTCTCATCGAACAGTATTCCCGAATATTTTTCAGTTTCAAGTGACTATTTCCTGCGATATTTATTAGTAGCATTGTGTAAGTTCATGCACTTAGTTAAGCCCCGGATATTCATGAGGGTATATATTTAGGTATTCTTTAGAGCCAAAAGAGATGCTAATTTTAACCTATCTGTCTACTCTCAACCTTTAAACCATTTAGAATTAGTATTTGGATGTGGATAATACTATTTTCGAAGATACCCCAAACTGCCCTATAGCAGATAGTAGCCATATTTGGAGTCAGTCTCCGAAGAAGCCCTGGTAATTTCAGGAGAGTACCCGACTTATCCGCATGTAGATAAGGTGGGTCATAGTAAGCCTAATGTTGAAACTGAATCAATTCACTGTGTCAAACTGTCGTTTGTTCAACCCGGCTTCGAAGTTTAAAATACTTAAAAAAATACTCGCAGGTATGGTCTACTGACGTGGGATTGGCTATTTTTGGATGTCCTCCCCACACCTTTACGAGAGTTCTGAGGCACACCAGGACTCTAATTTTAGGATGTGGCACACGATGGATCTAACAAGTTGGACTATTAAGGCTTAGCTAGCCAAAGCCAAAAATAGATACGTTCCTACCACTTTATTAGCTCTTACTTCAATAAGAGCAGATAAGAAACCAAGATTGAACCCTTTCGTTTGAATCCCTCGTAAATAGTAACCGAAAGAGTCTTGGCAACGAATTATCGGTAAAGCATTAGTATAATTACGGCTTTTTACGGCTCCAATGAAGTTTCACCAAAAAAAGAAATGGTGACAGAAATTTACGATCCCAACACCAGTGCTCGCATGCCTCGGATTATATTGCGCGATACCCACTCAGTTCCACCGCCTCGATAGCCTGGATGTCGTAATTAGGAAATAGGGGAGGTTTGAAATTGTGGGCATGGTTATGGTGAAAGGTTAGAAACATTTGTTCGTCCTTCAAAGTAACCAAGTAGTGTCTGTCAGAGAACATCCACGTGTGGATCCACGTTGATAATGTCAAGTTTGATGATGTCAAATCAACTGAATTACGGTGCTGATCACAATGAATTCGCTATCATTAGATCCGAGCTAATCAAGCTGACAACCGGTGTAGTACAATACCCCGTATTGCCGAGTAAGGTCTGCGATAATAGATTTAGGGTTTGCGATTGGTTGTGGTTTGGAAGGATTGATGGGATCAAAACCGTTACATATTAATTAATCACATCGTATTTCAAGGCCATTTACCTTGCATGCGGCTATTTCAGTGATGAGCACATGGGACCCATAATTCGGGAGTAAGGCGCCAATCCACTAACGAAGCCACCCTTTAGTGGCTCGAGGAACCCCTTACAACTCCATTATAAATAGAATGGAGTTTCAAGTAAATTTTCTTAATTCAAATTTAATAGCTGGTTCTATGTTGAAAATTACAAGAAAAGTATCATTAGTGGCGTTGTCAATACTCATTCTATTAGGAATGGGTACGTTCATACACCTCACCCATGGTATTCATGCTCAATTACTAGAAAATTACGGTATTGCAAAACGTGAGACTGATGGTGACTTTGAGTTCAGAATTTACTCTAACAATGTGCGATACTCGGGAGCAAGAAAGAGACAACCTGGAGAACAACCATGGTCTGAAAGAAGACAAGGTGTTGTTGATGCTATAAAATCTAGAAGCACTCAATACCCTACTCTCGTGGGATTACAAGAATGTTTACACCACCAGTTGCAAGATGTTCTTTCCCTTCTTAATAAAGACAATGACGATAATTGGGTTCACTATGGAATCGGAAGAGATGATGGTCATAGTTCTGGTGAATTTTCACCAATTCTTTACAAGAAAAATGAATGGACCTTACTCAATTCCACTACTAGATGGTTAAGTGAAACCCCTGATAAACCTAGTATCTATCCTGGAGCATCAAAAAAGAGAATTGTCACTATAACTACGTTTGAGCACAAGGACTCAGGAAAAACTATAAATTATTTTAATACTCACTATGATCAACTTTCGGCTGATGCTAGAAAATTTAGCTCTAACGAGATTTTGAGATATATTAAGGAGATTCCAAACGATTTCTACACGTTCTTAAGTGGGGATTTCAACTCAGTGAGCTCCGATGTTTCTTACAACACCCTCAAGACTGGTTTGGTTGAAACCAGTACTGTCGCATATAATCTCTACAATCAAAATTTATTCACCTACAGTGGGTTCTCAGATGAAGCAAAACAAAATAATATAGATTTCATTTGGGCACCCCTTGGAGCAAATTCTGATGACAATAAAGTCAGAGTAATTGGTCACGAGGTTCTTGACAATTTATACAACAATTATCGCTTCAGTGATCACCGTCCAGTAACTGCTCACTTTAAATTATGGAATTAATTTATATAGAGGTATACTATAACATTACTCACTTGGACTCTCGTAACACGGACCTGTCAAGCGGCCAATACTATAACTGCAGCTTCTAGGTTTGAACTCGTTGATGTTATAGGGCGTTCTTTAAAGGAGAGGAATATTGCCTTTGGTTTATTCAGGTTCGATTCTGGGACTTGCGCGGGCTCAAGATTTAATGAGCGATTCAGCACAACATAAAAGAAAATTCACATAAGAAGTATAATGTAGGAGGTTTCTTTTCTTCTAGTCAAAACGTCACAAATTGGTCAATCCCCTGAACTTAGAATTATATGATGAAAACATTCCTCCGAATATATGCTCGAGATTCTTCTTATCCGTTTAATTAATCACCGCGAAACACTATGAGTACTTGTATCTAATAGCCAAAAGTCGATAATAAACATCTTGAAATCTTCTGACATTAACATGTTTCGATCACTAATATCATTGTAGGCTATACCCTGACGATGAATTCCATCAAGCTATTTCTTTGTTTTCGGTGAGCAGTATTTGTTACCCTTTTCAATTAATTCAAGTCAGACTTTACTGGAAAGCATGATTTCCAGTAAACATTCACAGTTGAAAATTCATGGACGATTAATTTTCTTGCAGAGGGATCTGTTAGGTTACAATCTATCGGTATGAATTCCGAAAGGTGTTTTTGCATCTATCTTATACCCAGTAGTTGAATTCTTCCTCATACTATCACCTGCTCCCAAAACTCGCCGGGTACAGACAAATTCAAATTATTTTGCCTTCACTTTTGCCAAATTCGTTAGAGTAGGTAAAATTTTTAGTGGTGATGTTCAGACTCCAAGCACCCATTGTGAGCAAATGCTTTAAGCTAGGCAATGAGAACTGAAGATGAAGAGCATTTCTGAGTTGACTTAATGTAGGTGATTGAAAATTACAAGAATATAACGACCGCAAGATATGTGGATCATTACCAGATTTTCCGAAGAGCCCAGATTTGATATTGGAAAGGTAAATTTCGCAACCAATCAAACAATCCCCAAGGACGAGCATTTTGCTTAAAAGAAGGAAGACTTGATTGAAGAAGTGAGTCACACTTCAAGAAGGTGTTTCTATCGAAAAAATCACAGAAGAGAGTAAAAGTTTGCGAGCAACTTCGTCTTGGAGCCATTTAAGATAGGGAATTAAATACTTGACAACTAACCCAGAATTAGGAAATGCCACTTCTGTAGAGCAGATGGACAATCGTATCAATAAAACTGGACCTTTGGGTCATTACAGATTTAGACTAACAGCGGTAACAGTATTGTAGAATCACACATTGTCTGTAGAATAAGCAGGTTGAGTTTTTAGGCACTCAACAGAGTTTCCGTTCAGTCGTCCTGTAGTGCGCATACATTTTTTCACGAAGGCAAATTCACTTCATCCACCATGTCTTCTATGAGCAGAAGATCAGTTAGGTCGTTGCTCCTACACCGGACGCCTCGTCCTCCGGTGCTAATGGCGAGCAGACACATCCATGCCACCAAATTAGTGTTCCAGAGTCAAAGTCCTCATGAAAACGACCCTGTCAATAAGGAAATCAAAAAGTTGAAGGAATTAAAAGATACTTATAACAAGGCAGGGTTTATCGAAAAATTGCTGTTGAGAGCCAAATTACTCGAACAAGAGCTTAAGATCACAGAAGCTCAGTCCAACAAGATCATTGACGATACCATCAAAACTCCAACCATCGAACTTACTGACCCGTTGGACTTGGCCTCGATTGAAAGATATCACATAGTGTACAAATTCATGTTGAACTCCTTCTTGGACCAGTGTAAGATCTATGCCACTAACCCAAGATCCGTCACCAATGTCACCCCAGATATACTCATAGAGGAAATCATTGATTTATTCAAGAAAATCCATGGTGACCAAACCTCCATAGATAAACAAGAAATCTTGTTTTACTTTCACATATACTACTCATTGGCCAACAACCTAGTATTTTTGGATGAATTGAAATTTAACAACGAGATTGTCAGTAACCTTTTACATAAGTATGTCAACATCACACCAACAGACGACAGAGATGATGTGGTTCAAAAAGTGGCAACTGAGTTGTCAGTAAAACGTGACTCGGTCGAAGGATGGTTCGAAATATTTGATGTATTGTCTTCCACTCCTTTCAAAGAAGGTAATGAAAGAATGACTTGTCCTTTGTGTCCTTATGAATATTCTCGCTACGAGACTATTACCGATGAATTTGAAAACTTGAAGAAAAAGTTCAACTATGATGATGCCTTTAAATCTTTCAATTTCAATACCAATACCTCAAACCAATCTAGTTCAAATAAAAACCCAAATAGCAACCCCAAAAAAGATGATGACAAACAAAAACCTCTTGAATTCGAAATAAATCTTAATGGTTCCCCAATGAGATATTTCCAAGTCGGTACTCTTATAGGTTTGCTTATTTATATCTTGTACAATATGTCTTCAGACTCAAATAAGGAAATCAGTTTCCAAGAATTCACTTCCAAGTTTTTGAGCAAAAACTTAGTTTCTAAGATTATAGTTGTGAACAATAGAACTGCTATTATTGAATTGAATGAAAATGGAAAGGCTCAATATAGTCATGGACCAACTACGTCAGGTAATCAATTTTACTTTAACATCGGCTCTGTGGAAACATTCGAAAGAAGCTTACGTGAAGCTCAAGACACCTATAAAGTTAGTGATCAACTCAGAGTTCCCGTGATTTATACCACTGAAGGTAGTACTGGAAAGTTATTAGTTAACTTTTTGCCAACTGTATTATTTTTAGGTGCTATTTTCTATATGACCAAGAAGGCTGGAGGTATGGGTGGTATGGGTGGTCCATTAGGTTTTGGAAAGTCTACTGCTAAGAAATTCAACCAAGAAACTGATGTCAAGATTAGATTCAAAGATGTTGCAGGTATGTCCGAAGCCAAAATGGAAGTCATGGAATTCGTTAAGTTCTTGCAGAACCCAGATAAATATGAAAAGTTGGGAGCCAAGATCCCCAGAGGTGCTATTTTGTCGGGTCCTCCAGGTACCGGTAAAACCTTGATTGCTAAGGCTACTGCGGGTGAAGCTGGTGTACCATTCTATTCCGTTTCAGGATCTGAATTTGTTGAAATGTTTGTCGGTGTAGGTGCTTCTAGAGTTCGTGATTTGTTCAAGACTGCTCGTGAAAATGCACCCAGTATTGTTTTTGTTGATGAAATTGATGCTATTGGTAAACAACGTTCTAAAGGTAATGCCAGTGGTGCCAATGATGAACGTGAAACTACATTGAATCAACTTCTTGTAGAGATGGATGGTTTTGAAAGCAGTGATCATGTTGTCGTTTTGGCGGGTACCAACAGAGCTGATATTCTTGATAGAGCATTGATGAGACCTGGAAGATTTGACAGACACATCACTATTGATAACCCCGAATTAGAAGGCAGAAAAGAAATCTTCCAAGTGCATTTGAAGAAAATCACCTTGGTCGATAATATCGATGCAGATTTACCAGGAAGATTGGCAGCCTTAACTCCTGGATTTTCGGGTGCAGATATTGCCAATGTTTGTAACGAAGCTGCCTTGATTGGTGCTAGATACAATGCTGAAGCTGTTACGTTAAGACATTTTGAATTGGCTATCGAAAGAGTCATTGGAGGTGTTGAGAAGAAATCGAAAATTTTGAATGCTGAAGAACAAAGAATTGTTGCCTATCATGAAGCAGGACACGCTGTTTGTGGATGGTACTTAAAGTATGCTCATCCATTATTGAAGGTGTCGATCATTCCAAGAGGTCAAGGGGCTTTAGGGTATGCACAATATTTACCTCCAGATCAATATTTGATGTCCACTCTTCAATTGTATGATAGAATGATTATGACTTTGGGAGGAAGAGTCTCTGAAGAGCTTCACTTTGCTTCTGTTACAAGCGGAGCACATGACGATTTCAAAAAGGTTACTAATATTGCACAATCAATGGTATTGAGATTTGGTATGTCTAAGAAAGTGGGTATGGTCAATTATGCCGATACTCAATCATCGGAAAATTTGACCAAACCATTCAGTGACGAGACCAATAGAACCATTGATGAAGAAATTCAAAGAATTGTGAAAGATTGTCATGACAAGTGTACTCAACTTTTAAAGGAAAAAGCCAATGAAGTTGAAATAGTTGCAGAAGAGTTGTTGAAAAAGGAATTTATCACTAGAGAGGACATGATCAGATTACTTGGCCCCAGACCCTTCCCAGAAACCAATGATGCTTTTGATAAATATCTTGATGGTAAGGCTGCTTTCAAGAATGAAAAGCCAGCTGAAGAAAAAAAGGACGATGAATAATTAGTCTATATAACTTGTAAATAACGCATGAATAAAATATAAATGAGGTAACTAATGTAATTAAATAACCCCCCAAAGTAGTATGGAAGGGACCCAAGAAGCAGTGCGAAGGTCCAAGATCCTGGTACTACTGGTTATACGATCAATTTCAACTACAAGTATTCAAAGGAGAAGTATTAATATACTAGACCTCAACCACGAAGCTTGTATACAGCAGTGTGTATACAAACATCATATGTGTGAGAAGGTCAATTGCCCATTATATACGCGCACTCCCTACTTCTCCAGTTTGGTGTGTTCATCATACCCAATTGGAATGTATCCATTCGTAGGTTTATCCCTTCATAGTATACGGCTCATTTAGTGAAGTGGTTACTTCATTTTGCAGAATCTAAACTTCAAATTTGGTTACTGAAAACTTTTCCATTTCTCTGACAACTCTCAAGTAAATTTCGCACAATTCTTCAAAACACTTCACCAACATGTCCCGGACCAGAGTCAAACACGAGTCGAACACAGAAAACTCACCCAGAGCGACTCGTAAGAATCGTACCAACTTCTCGGGCTTAGATATCGAGTCTGATGGCGACGATGTTGAGTACGACGAGGCTGATCGCAGTAAAGACAACATAGATGAAGACATCGAATTCGAAGAAAAGAAGGGCAACCGAGGCACCAAGAGAAAAGCCGAAGATGATGAGCCAGTAGTGGGCGAGGACGAGTCAGAGGAAGAACTTGAAGGCGAAGGTGATAACGAAGGCGAAGCTGAGGATGAAGAGGAAGAAGATGTGGATGCCGAGAAAGGAACCACCCATGTTAAGAAGGTTGTCAAGAAAGTGCCTAAGAAGAGAGGAAGAAAGAAGCTTGAGGTGATATTATCGGAAGAAGGCGCGTTCGATGAGGATGGAAACCCCATCAATGTGGTTGATGATGAAGTGGTGATGGAAAATGAAGATCCCAAGGGTAAGACTAAAGTCGACAAAGACGGATACTTGGTGGGAGAAAGAGAGTATAGAAACAAGACGTTCACCGTACTCAACCATGGCAGAAGATTGTATATGATCTCAACTGATCCTGCCAGATTGGTGGGGTTCAGAGATTCATATTTGTTATTCAAGACTCATAGGTACTTATTCAAGAAAACATGTACTGAAGAAGAAAAGGCCGATTTGATAGATAGAGGATTGATTCCAAATTCTTACAAAGGTAGATCAGTTAATTTGGTCACGGCTAGATCGATATTCAGAGAATTCGGAGCTAAGGTACTCAGAAATGGTAAAAAGGTCGATGATGATTTCTGGGAAGAAAGGGCAATCAAAAACGGTGACGTTGCTGGTACCTATGCGGATCCCCTTGAATTATTAAGATCCGGTAACAGAAACGTCATGTTAGGTGAAACCGGATCAAATGGTGGATCCACTCCGGTTACTTCTACTCCCTTGATTAGCTACCAGACTGATCCTACATGGATGTTCCAAATCGCACAACAAACCAAAGAATTCAACAAAAAATTATTAAACGAAAGACTTCAATTGTACAATAGGGGATTCAAAGATTTATACACAAACACCACTTTTTTCCCAGCCGCTACACAACCAACTAAAACCAGAAAATCAGTATTATCTCGCTCGGGAGGAGTTGTCACAAATGACATTAGTTTCAGTTATCCAGATCTTACAAAGAGAGTAACAGGCTTAAAAGATGTACCTAAAGAGATCTTTGCCGATGTTGACGAAGATATCAAACGTGCCATCTTAGCACAGCAAGAATTTGAAAAAAGTGTTTAGATTATTTCAATTTTGTTCCTATATGTATTAATAAACCTCAACTATGCGGACAGTTGTAATACGAATGGATTGTCAGTTGGGCATGCCCAAGTTATTGAAGAGAGAATTGAAGCTTCTAATTGATTGACTGATTATTGAATGTGACTTCTTCATCGCCTGAGTCTAGCTCGCTATTGGAATCCAAGAAACCCGATTCATCCATATCCGGTGAATCTTTGGCCATCTTTCTCTTTTCCATATGGGCTCGTAATTCAAAATCGACTTTCGTCTTTCTCCTACCAACATGTACCGTGATATCACCTTCTTCCACCACTTCGGCATGCTTTTTGGAATACGCAACTTCAGCTTTAGCTTCTTTACCAGATATCTTATGATTAACCCTAATATGTTTGGCAAGTGTATCATGTCTCGTAAATATCCTTGGTCCTACCAGTGGATTCTGTTTGACACATACATAGCATTTGAATAACTTTTTCTTCTTTGAATGAACAGTTTCTTGATGTCTAATCAACTCATATTTTCTTGAGAAACGACGTAAACAAACTTTATGAGGCTCATCTGGAGATGGCAATTGACATTCATGTACAACATCTGGATCATAATTGGATGATTTAGTGGATGCTTTTAATGCAGTAGTTTTCTTTATGATTTTATGGGCAGCTAATTTCGCATCCAGGCGGATCTTTTTCTTTTCTTTAGGTGTCAATCCTAATAACGATTCAGATACAAATCGGTCATGATCATGATAATCAGAGTTCAGCCCATACACTGGTGTTTGTGAACTTGAATCTTCATCGTTCGTGGAGAATTCATCGGAATCAGAATCCTCTTGCTCGTTAACCTCTGATTTTCTTCTGGCGGCTGCTGCACGTCTTGCTTTACGAACCTCCCTTAATGCACTAGCCTTTTCAGCAGAAGGTTGTGGCTGAGTAACCCTTTTGTAGTTAAACTTGGAATAATCATTGATGAACCTGTTATAGCATTCGTTCAAATCAAATTGAATTATTGTCAAGAAATGATAAATAGCAGGCTTCCAAGATAACAAGCTGTAGATTTCCCAATAATTCAAATTCATGATGATATTAGTTAAAAATCTGATTGTTCTAGTTGACACTTCAACGTCCTTGTGATTGGTTGAAATTTTAATAAATATGTCAAAGTTTCTTTCGATAAGTAAGTATAATTGGGAGTCGATTGGGTCTTCAAAGTTTATATATTTGTCGAGATCTTCCATTAAATCATAATAGGTCTTTCTTAATGCTCTAATGTTATCTGGAGTTTCATTTTTGGCATTATATAAAATGGTTGCAATTTTGAAGACGTGTTCGTTATACTCCCTGATATCATTAGGAGATACTGTGGTCAAAATCTTTACCGCCTCGGATACGGGGAATTGTTCAATGTCTTTTTGGAACCTTGAGGGATCACTTTCTGAAGTTGGTCCTCTAGGGGGTATGGGTGCAACATTAGTTGCAAAATGCGAAATCGAGTAGTTTGAGGGTGACAGATAGATCAGACGGGGGCCCTGGAGATGGGATACATGATGCTGAGATGGATGTGGTTGATGCAGTGATGGTGGGGCAAGTTGTTCATGAGGTAGATGAACAATTTGCAGATGCAGAAGTTGTTGATACTGGGGAATTTGGCCACCATGCAGCACCTGATGTGATTGGGGTTGTTGCTGTTGTTGCTGTTGCTGGTGCTGTTGTTGCTGTGATTGTTGTTGATGCTGTTGTTGTTGGTGTAAGTGCAGTTGAAGTTGTTGTATCTGGTGAAGCGGCACCTGTTGGTGAACCGACGATTGATTCTGTGTCAAAACAGAAGGTACCAGTTGCAAGGAGGCTATCCGATCCTGGGACCGATGCAGTTGCACTGGACTATTGCTGGTGTATTGATACAATGAGTGAATTGGTGCACCGTTCATGGTAGATCGTTAACGGCAAAAAAAAATAAAGGGGCAACTAAATGGCAGGATCAGAGAAGGAGCAAAATTCTAGTGCCAAAAATCGGGGAAAGCACGCGATAGCAAGTAGGCGATGAGACACTTCTTGTTGAGAATACCTTTCACTATGAAATCCACTCAATCAGGCTTGTAACCGGTAAATTTTGAAGTAATTTGTAGCAATTGTGAGCGAGATCACACCGGATTTAAGGTCCCGTGATAGTGTTGAAAGGAGGGTGCGTGTGCCGACCAGGACTGTTTTGGGGGTTGTAGCAATGGGATGGACCGATCGAAAAGTGGCAAACTGGGTGCAAACAGGCGGCTTGAAATGCTGTAAAATTCCCACCTGGCCGTTGGTGACTGCAATAAAATTTTGTGGCTGGGTAGACACACGACAATGCGCACGACCTTCCTGATTAGGCCGGGTTACCCGGATCGGGTCTTTTTGCAACCAAACTGCCGACCACAAACAGACGTTCAGATACCGGACCGAGTGTAGCCAGATCTGGCAACCATATTAGCAAAAGTATTTGGTGAACGAATGTAAAAATGTTTGTAACTTATTGCGGTATGGGTGTTGATTATACTGAGTGACATTTTTATGGTTTTTTGTTATATCAGTGGATATTTATTAATTAAAGTTTAGTTATTTTTCCACGATTTTTTCTCCATTTCAACAACTTTCTTTTTTGTTTTATAAGCCACATATTGTTTAATTGTTCACCAGGATTCACATGGTAACTGGTGGTAGTCCAAGAATAACAATTCATAATGATGTCACTACTTTTCAAGTGGCTAGCAAATTTTAGGTATATGTAAATTTTCGGGAAAGCCGTATTTATGACGATTATACACCATGGAATTTTGAAAGTTTTGGATTTTTGGAAGTTTTGAATTTTTGGAAGTTTTGGAAGTTCAACAAAAATTTGTCGTCTCCTTTCCTCTTTATAAATTATCGTGTACTTGAATCATGATCACTTCAGGTTTATATCGCATCTACATAGATTCCTTTTTATCTTCTTTTATCTTCCTTTTATCTTCTATTTAGCTTCTTTTTAGCTTCAATCTTATTTCTAATAAGTAATTATTTATAATCTGATGGTCTCGATACATATATTACACTGATATTAATTTATGTCATTGACATTGACAAGCATTTGTTTTAGACCAGCTATTGTCTATTACTGTATTCTGAGTATGTTGGCGAACCATAGTTCCCTCCCATACTACTTGGATAGTACTGTGCATTTGGCTGCGACAGATTGGTTTCCACCATACCAGCCAGGGCTGCGGTTAATTCTGGCGAGCCTACTCCTCCTTGTCCTGGCGAAGTGGTTGCCCCATCTTGCACTCCACTATAGCTAGTGCTGGTACCTGGCACACCTTCACTTTCATTCAAGATATCCTTACCTCCCTCAATTTTGAAAGTTTGATAACCTGTTTTTTCGGGTGATGCTTCTAAACCTTGACCCTCTGAATCTTGATCCACTTGGTTATCAAGTACATCCACAATTCGATTTTTGCCAGTGGGAGAGATTGGTTTAGTATCCTTAGAACTGAACAGTAAGAATCCCGCATACCCAGGCTTGATAGTAAAGTCCGGATTCAAGTACTGAGGGTGTGGAAGTGGTTTACCAAAATGATGCTGCTTTGTTACCAATGCATTGGGGTCATCAATGATCTCCACGTTCTCTTTAGCATAATTCACTGCCATCTTATTTTCTTTACCCGTGACTCCATGTTTACGCCGTATATGTCTGGCCAATGAGTCATGACGTGGATAACTTTGAATCTTTGAGTTGTTACGAGAGCAATAAATGCACTTGTATATCTTCTTTTTAGTTGCATGAACAAATTCTTGATGTCTAAGAAGTTCATTCTTACCGTAGAAAATTTTAAGACACTTTTTAAGAGTGTTGGGATCAGTTAATTGACATTGATGAATCACATTAGATTTGTTCTTCTTACTTTTATCATCCTGACTTTCAAAGCTTTCTTGTGACTCGATTGGTCTTGGTCTCTTGGGTGACTGTTCAATAAATTTTAGTTGGTTTTGGTACAAGCTGGGACTGTTCATATCTATCAACGACTCAGGAGCAGTCGACGGCATCTCCAGTTTGATCAGTTCATTTTCTTTTACTTCAGTCTTGGATACGGATTCATCCTCACTGCTACTGACATCGGACGGTTTATCATTCTTCACAGAGTTATCAGTTGCTCCGGGGTTATTAAGTAAGGGGAAGCGACTTACTTCAGGACTTTGGGAGTTCAAGCTGGTCGACTTATTTCTGGTGGGTAGTTCTGGCCTCAGTGATTGAGTATACTCCTCTTGCTCCTCATCATCGTCCACTTCATCTTCGGCATCTTCATCTTCATCATCTTCATCATCATTATCGTCATCATCAAATCCTTCCATATCTGAAGAGCTCATAGCACTTTCGGTACGACTATAAGGTTCATTTATGGTCGAATTGGTTCTACTACGTGTGTGATAGGGATTTTTAATGTTTTCCTGTTTGACCCGACGTTCAGACTTCTGCCTCACTTGCGCTTTTGATTTTTTTGGTAGTAACGTTTGTTGCACTGGAAGGTCCACCCCTGAGTACGGTTGCACTTTAACTTTATCGAACTTTCTATCTTCTGACCGGGAATTGAACGAGTGATATGAGTAGTTGTAAAAAGGGTATGGGAAGGGATATTGTAAACCTGCAAGCATATCATCGTTCAAGTAGTTTCGTGGAGGGTTGATGATAGGACCGAACGTGGTTTGGATAATTTCAAAGTTGAGCAAAGTGAGGAATGATTCAATGTCAGGTATGATATGAATCAAATGATAAAGCTCCCAACATTGTAAGGAGTATATCAACTCAACTAGGTACTTAGTTACATGAGATGATAATGATAGGTTGAAATAAGTCGAGGAGAACTTGTAAAGTTGAATATAGTTGTCGATCAAAACTTTTGATAAGGCTTCATTTGGGTAAATTGGATGGTTTGGTGGTAAGCTCAGAGTCAACTTCTGTTTCTTCAAAGCTTCTTGGTATGCCAAGGTCCAAGATTCCCGTGGCGTAGGAACATAAGAGGTCATTTCAAACAACAATGACTCGATGGACATTCGGGAGTTGTCATCAAGACTCTGCTCATCAATCAATAAATAAAGAAGTTCCAGGAGCCTTCCGGAATAAAGGTTGATAGATTCGGTATGCTCATAGGCTCTTTCGGGGAAGACAAAAGGTCTGTGGGGGGTTAGTTTCATCAAGTCATTGATAATGGGGTCATAAACAGATTCATTGGGGTATGTATTGTAGGGAGATGAACGGGGAATGGTACGTTCAACCTTTCTGATTAATGCTGTATGTTAGTAAGGGAGCAAGTCGGATGGGACAACAAACGTACCTTCAGGATGGAAGTCTTCGTGGAATAGTTCATTTTGCTGAATGTTAGTATTTTGAAAAGGTTGATTGATGACTCCTTGGTTTGATCACACTGAGTTTACCGAAACTTTTTAGGGGAAGTTGGGCGTTTTTAAAGTTGAGACCGGATCGGAATGGCCTTCTCCACCTCAGGGAGTACCAGCAACACCTTCTTTCCTGTTGGATTTCGATGATATTAATGGATGTAAAATCTGCAATTACTGAGAATCGCAAAAAGTGGCCGATTTCAACCGAGAAAAACAGTATCAGAACCAGGAAATTTGCGGTACCAAGGTACTTACGCCAGACAAGTTCATAGTGAATCGAAGGACGGCTACCAATGACTATGTCCATGTAACGGGAACAGTAGCAGGTGGTGGAGAATTTTTAGAAAACTGCAACCACTACTTGTGCGATAACCAGGCACGACCGAGCCGCACAACCATAGTTGGTTAGGAGTGAATGTAAATTTTCTCAAGCCACTATAAAGCGCTCTAATTTCGTAGTAGACGACGTCAACGTTTCATTTGGCAATTATGAGTGTCATTTTTAAATTTTAATTCTAAATGTTAGATTTTGAATTTTAAAGTAGAAATTCAAATTCACATTTATTTCCCCACTTCGTGCCAGTTGCCAAGCTCATAGTCATATTATTAGATGAGTGGTTTGAGTCGCTTGGAATATTATAAGGGGTTCACACTTTCAGCCATAGTGGTACTGGCCGACCGTTCAGGGGGGCTCAGTTCACGGCATATAAGCAGAACCGATTAGACAGCCAGCTTAAACTCGAAGCTAAGTTTGAATCGTGTATAATGGCTGATTTTTTGATATGTGTTCGTTCGTAGAGAATCTATTTGGTGAGTGCTAGTGAACTAAAGCTTATATTTGAACCGCGAAAAATATTTGATCACAATTAACTTAATTGGTAAGTGATCATTAGAAGGGAGTCACAATCATTAAAGCCATCTCGGGTGTCGTGAACGAGCTCAACGGTGGTTACATTGGGATAAACCCATAGCATTGTGTTCCTGACCATTACCTTGTGAGTCTCGCAACATCTTAATGGTCATCACTCTGTATCGAGATAGTACCCTTATTTCATACTAATACAGGCTACAAAAGGTCTCTACAAATGGTGACTTCTGCTCGATAAGCTGCTCTTCAAAACGTTTTAGGAGCTTGTGGTCTAATACCAAGATATGAATCACACTCTTAGAATGAGCGACTCCTCCCTTCAAATACTCCGATATCAGATTTTTCTCTTACTTGATATTCTGAGCTCAGGACTCTATAAAAAAAACCTTCTCACTAACATAGAGTTTTAGTGAAAATTCAGTAATACCTTTCCTTAATACCCCACCTAATTCAGCAGCTCAATTCGAATCTTCTCAATACAATCACAGTTACGGTTTCGTTAGACCACATTAACCCAAAATCACTCACATCATACACTTTGATGATTCGAAGTATAGTAAGCTCACATGTGGTCAAACCACCTGTGGCTCAAAGGTGATGACATTTTAATTCGTGATGTTATCCACACAACGACGACTAATTCACACTTGTCTCAGGGTAGACATGTATGAAAATTTGATCTGCCTCCCCAACTCTATAAGATTTGCCTAGTTACAACTGTCATTGTTCAGTGATATATGGTTCGCGCACGATGGATTTAGGGTAGAGATTTTGCACCCAAACCACCGGTGGTCCCCAGAACATGAATTGGATCAGCTACCCTAATTCCAAGTCACCCATACTTAGAATGGTTCTCACTGCACAAGCCAAAACTCAGCCGCACCGATCCTTTTTGCACCCAGGCCTCTGTGCACTTAGCCAGGTGCGAGGTTGCAAACAGAAATCACCATTGACTTCTCCGCCGTTCTTCCTACCATGTGTATGAAATTACGTCTTGAGAACTCCAAACGTCGAGCAAGAAACACTGCTCGTCGCCTTCGGGCAAAAGTTTCCCCCTTAATGGGAAGGGCTGCTTCCAATTGGAATCGTTTTGCAAACACCAATTTGCACGATGAAACGGTTTCACAAAGGAACTCAGTCGACTCATCACCTCCCCAATCCACCCGTGGATATGCCCGTCACCATCTGAGCAGTCCTGTTACTGGTCAGGAAACCAAAGGCATTTCCCATTCCAAGCTGACTTCGGTTACAAACACAAATGAAGTTAGCATTCATCAATTTGAAGATGAAGCTCAGTCAATCACTAACGAGCTTCCAGTTCCCAATGATTGTAGTTGGTCCACCATTCTTGATATACAAGAGGTGCCAACTATTCTCGACCTGTCTTCCTCTGAAGGAGATAGTTCCTCTTCCAGTGTTAGATTGATGTGCAAAGCACTTGAGCAAATCAAGACAGGAGAAATCAAGTTTGGTGAGGAGCAAGAGCCACTTGACTTTAGTGAGCCGGTTCTTGGTCACTCGACTCCAACCAGAAAATTCTTTTTAATGAACCTTGATAGTTCAACAGCTGCATTTCCACTTGAAGACGGAGACTCTTTTCTCGGCATCTCTTGTTCATTTTCCTCTAGTCGTGATCTTGCGGATGAAAAGCTCCGTGATTTTGCCCGGAACGCTGCTACTCCAATTGTGTTCAATGGTAGCCCAATTGACCATTCAACTCCTAGATCTTGGACCTTTGAGGACTATCTGTCTGAGAAGGAAACCTTTGTAATGGATCCCGTTAAGCGTAAAATGATTGAGGATTACTGTAAACCTGACCCAAACAATCCATTTGTTAAGGATGATTTTGTTCTATTAGGTGAATTGGTTATTCACAAGCCGGTACATCATGTTGCTGATAAGAGTATGGTGAAGGCTCCTGTAGTTCCTATGATTAAACTGGTAAACCCTTTTAATCTTAAGAAGGGAAATGAAAATCCAGTGGATGATAAGCCAAAGCAGGAAATTTCTCAAATTGATGACAAGCCTAAGCTGGGTAAGCTTGAGGCTATCAGCTTTTTCGAACTGAAAAATCTTGCTGGAGATCTGGAAGATGATTACTCCGACGACTCTGATATTGAGGATGTATCCTACTTGGTCATAAAGGAGTTGCAGAATCAAGAAAAGCAAAATGAGACTGCCTCCACTAAGACAGTTGAGGATCCATCGGTATTTGAGGAGCCTATTCCACCCCTTGCCGAGGAAATCGATAATGCTGTTGCGGCTGTTGACGAAGGTTCTCCAGTCGCTCCTGAACTCTTGTCACAAAAGAAGTATCGCTTCCCTCGTGTTTGGGCAGAATCTGATTATGTTGACAAAGTTGACAAAGTGAAATTGAAAAAGCATTCAAGGAAAGTCACCTTCGGAGTTCAAAAACTTAAGTTTTACTCCGAAGGGGATATCGTTCCTTTGAATGATCCTGTTGATGCTCCACCAGTTGCTTCGAGGTCAATACTCAAACCTACTAAAGTAGCCAACGAGCCATTGATCTATTCTTATGTATCAACAATTCCTGTCCGCTCAAGATCACTTATGCAATCTGAGATCTGGTCCAATATTTGCAAGCCAATATTGAAAAAGCCTGGTCTGGGCCAACCTTCGGTAAAGAAGCTGGTCCGTCTTTTGGGTGGTACCAAAGATAAGGTTACTGATATTGAGATCCAAAGGTTAAGTAAAACTTATCACCCCAAGAAAGATTCTTCCACCCTTAAGCTTAGAAGAAAGGCTCATATTAATATGAAAAAGTTATTCAATAGAAATTACCTTAAAGTTCTGGAATGTGAATTAAAGCCTGTTGTCCCTGAACCAAGTACCCCTATTATGACCAGTAAGTATCCAGATAGGGGGAAGAAAAGACCAGTTAGACAGGAAAGTCCAGAATCTATTTTGAAATATGCCAACATTATTGATATGGATGAATCCGAAGCTTTGGAAATTATAGCCAAGGCAATTAAAAATAAGAAGGATTCCAAACTTGTTAAAACCACTGATGTTCCTCCCCTTGTACCTCAAACATCAAGGGAATCAATTAAGATTGTTGTGGAACCTCAAGAAACTCAGAATAGGTTTAATTTTGATATCAAGGCTCTTGTGGGCTCCATGTCTTGGAAAATTCCAGCGTGGAAGTCTGAACAGCCACCTAAGCAGATGAGCTCTAATGTTGATTCTGAACCAGTGCTCTTGAAACTGGTGAAGAAAGAACAAGTATCTGCACCTATTGTGAGAAAGCAGAGTTTCTTGATGGCCTCAAAATGGATCCTTGGATTCTGATGCTTGCACTGATTTGTTAGTTGCAGCTAAGTATCCAATTTGAGTCTGTGACTTTGAGCTGGTGATTTTAACGTACTTCGAATTGGAAGTAACGAAGATGCTGGAAATGCTCGTGTTGCTTGTTGGTTTCTAGGTACGATGATGGTTGTTGCTGTTAAGTTAAGCTGATGTTGAGATGGTCAAGATGTATAGATGCCAGAAGATGGAGAGTCGAAGCCAAAATAAAAAAAAAAAAAAAAGTTCAGGCCAGCCTTCCGGAGGGTGTATAGGACTGGACGGGCCGACTTTTCCAAGTTTGATTCTTCTGGCATCAACTTGGTCACACCAAATCTTGAATTGATTCTGTTGCCCCACAGAACAGTTCTCGAGGAAGGTCAACCTCAGCGAGAGTTGGTTGCAACATTTGCTACTTCACTATAATATGGCTAAATGGCTAGGGGCTGCCCGTCTTGTCCATTGGTGTCCCCCCGCATCAATGTTTGAGATTGGTAGTCCATTGACATTTGGTCGTATTGTGGGGAGTAGGCATTATAGGCCCTGGTAACTGATTGGTGACACTTGTGTTGAAAGCAAAGCTCAATTTGAAGATCTGGTAGTCACGGCATAGCTACCTTGTGTTTAAAGATGGGGACGGATCTTTTAACACGAACGGATTGATTTGTTTTAATAAGTTTTTCTGAAAAAATATGGAAAAACTTAAAAAACTAAAAAATAGATTAGAAGTGTGAGCTTTCTGGTTATATTATGGGGAGCAAACACTGTTATAGCTAAGTACATTCAGTATACCCAACCATTTCTAATTGTAGATTTTACCCTCTGTACGTGGTATGATCTCATTCCATCCTACAATGTCATCTCTAACGAAGGAAGAGATATTGTAATGAAATTTGCACCCAAGGCTTTCCTCAACCAAGTCGAACACCCAGGCAAAACCTTGAATGGTATGAATGGCAACAGAAGGTGGAACTATTTTACCAGATAAGGCCACAAAATTATAGAAAGCATTGGACGAATATTCCTGGCCAGAAGACCCCATTTGATTCAATATGTTTGATAGAATGAGTGCCAGGTGCCACATCCTAGCAGACTCGTGAATATTCATCTGGTATGGGAATGTGACTTTCTAACAAAGGTTCTAACAGCTTTATCAAGTAATTACTACTCTAAATCTCTATTTATGGATCGACATTTATCCTTCATTAGTCCACCACTCAACTTTTTCCAGATTCTTTGCATTGCTGTGCTCCGAGTCCACCTCACTTTCTACTATTCATGTTCCACTCTCTTCAAACTTATCTGTTCTATTCTCTCAGCCTTCTCTTCCACTCACTCTACTAGAATGGATGTTTTTTTTAAATTCATGTCAGTAATCGTATGGTTGATATTCATCGTTAGCTTCATTTGCTTTCCGATGGGTATACTTGCAATAGTAGGGGTCTCGTTCAATGATACAATTGAAGCCCTTAAAGCATGAATTCTTGTAACTTATCCTTCATAATCTTCTCAGATGGAGTCTACTTTATTTATGGTGCTGAAGTTGTAGTAATTTGGCTCTGACTTCACATCTGGATTGGGTCAGATTTGAGAAAGCGTAGTTGCACCAAAAATTCGAAATTTGAGCAAATAAAGAGTTGTTCCATCTACCACTATTTACCATGATCCCCTGACATGAATAGAATGCTCTATAACAGCAACTAACGGGTCAGAAATTGTACAAATATATATGGCCGAATCTGGCGCGCTACCATACGCGAATTCCAGTTCGGCGCTACACAGGTGACGAAATGGCTGCAATTACTACCACCCATCACCTGAGAAAATCCCACCAACGAACCCATTCTTCTCTTGAATCTAATTCCAGAACATTTCACGATACCTTCGAGATTAGACAGGTCCTTCGGTGGGATTAAACCAACCACCCCACGAAACGGGGACTCAAATCTTACAATTTGGCCCTCAGCGTAACCGGAGTGGTCAGTTAATAAAGCCCATCAATCCATAGACTTTCCAATCCAAAAATCAGAAATAAATTTCTGAGTTTCTGGAATTCCCCTGATCAGATCTGAGATCTGAAACAAACCTTGAGACATCCAGTGTGACAACAAAGGTTCAGCCAAATCTTAGATGGGATAGGAGGTAAAATCATGCCCTAGACAAGCTTCTCCATCAAAGATCTGATCTTATACGTCTTTGACAGCCCATGACTTATTAGGTCGCTTGCTGCTTCGGACAATAAGAATGCATCAAAATGAAATTAGACCTGGGTAGGACAAAATCTTCCCACTCCCTTATCCACTTTCGGATGAGACCAAGTCTCAGAGAGGCACATGAATCGTGAAGATCGTACTGCTTATCGGGCTCACCGTGCAACAAATCACTGTCACAAGCTCAAGTCTGGGGAATGAAGGCAAACCAACCAAACTAATCACCACAGTCAGCGACTCAAAAGTTCACTTAAGTAGCTTTTCAGGCTTCAAAAGATAATTAATCGAGTGCTAACACTATGGCTGACAGAGCCAGAAGGCAGACATTCACTTCACAGTCGTTGGCACATCTCCAAGACTCGCACATTTGCAGCCACCCTAAACTACCCAATTTCGCAACCTCAATTCCCACTAACAAATCCGGCCCAAGGATTCAGAAAACATTCAATCCACCAACAGTTCATTTCCTTTGCTTCCAACTTTCACCCTCGATACCAATCTTGGCAATTTTGAACATTTTGCCTCAGAGACCTGAGAGCAAACTACAACAACAACGTCTCGTAATATTACGCGACATACCGATCTAAGCATCAGCAACAATTAGTCTCAACTAGCCAGTATGAACCAATCAGGATCAACTAGCAAAATCAGCAGCAGCAGCAGCAGCAGTAAAAGAATCAACAACAAGAACTATACACTCTATATACACCGACACAGCCCTATATACACCGACACAGCGCTATATACGTAGCACGGCAGCATTTCGGCTGTATAATGATTGTACTACTTCTGGGAACAAATGGCTGTTCGAAACAATACCCTGAAAACTGATTATCCAGTACCTCAAGAGATGCCCCCATCTCTTAAGGTCCTTCAAACCAATTCCATAAGCATTGCTTGGCCCAACCATATTGCCACCTTTCCAGATACGTAACTTCACGGTCAATTTAATCAAGAGCAGGTGGCTCACAATCAGAGTGCCCCCCGGCACTCCTCATGCTGGCTCCTTTCTCCATCATAAATTGAGGTGTTAGTCAGTCCTGGTGAAGATAGCACACCATTATAGGCAGCTTTATGTCAAACCGTTTGAAAGCAGAGCCTAACCAGGAAGAAACCGGCAGCTGTCCTGATCCTTCTCTGTTTCGGTCAAAGTCGGCCCGTGGGCCAACAAAAAATAGTTTATGGTTAAAGTTGTTGTGAAGTGATATCTTGGAGCTTTCCAAGGGGTTGAGCTTGTGAGCTCTCGTAAATTGAATGGCTCAAAGCCCAAGTTTTCTGTCAATTGCAATGACTCTAACTGGCTTTCAGACTTGGGTCTGTGCTTGTGATTGTCCCTCACTGTATTGAAAGTTTTGGTTCGGCCAAAGACTCTAAGCAACTTCAAATGGTCTTGACCATGGGACGCTTATACTAAGCGAAGACAACTCTTCTAAAGAAGTCGTTGAGCGGCAATTTCAAGATGGCTTTTTCTTGTTTGTTGCACTTCGATCATTTTTTGCATCTGTGATCGACTGCGTAAATACTAATTAGGCAATTCTGTTGCACCAAATAAATAAGACTTTTACAGCACCAGCGATTGAACTTACTGCAGATTGTAATAGTCTCGGGTATATTCTGGTATGTAAGTACGCTGAAGTTCTTCATTCCGATGGTCGAAGCTCCGATGGGCTCTTACTGATTTTAATTTCGTACGATCTACTTGAATTTTTGATATCAAAGGAAAAGTTAAGTTATCGTTTCAAGAACCTTGACTCTCTATCTTCTGTCAAAAATCACTACACAACTTACTTAAACCTACTCTTGTGATTAATTTCACTCTTTTTATATAATAAATAATAAACGATTCTAACTAATATTGTTGATAATCTAGCAATTGTCTGATTTTCCAGAAACCAATACCATCAAGGCCCATCACTAAACAAATACTGATCCACCCGTGGACATACTGCGATGCGGTTTGTTTTTAGCTCCACTAGTATACAGAGTGGCATCGTTGGATTGTTGATATGAATCGGCCTTCAAGTAATTGAGTGGGAGGTTGTTGAGGGTCTCCTCATCCCCATCGGGAAGAATATCCTCTATTAGTTTGACATGGTCATGATTGTATTTGAGTAATCTATTGGTAACATCTTCCTCGCCCAAATAGCGGAACACATGACTGAACACCACGTCATAAACATCTTCACCCCAGATGTTATCCAAATGTTCGTGGTTTTCGACCGCTTGTACGGTAGTGTGTGCCTGAGGTAATTGTCCCTTCATCACATCAATATCCACCAAAGAGTCTATTGTACCATAAATTAAGTGGATGGGAATACGAATATTTTCAAGTGGATAGCTCATAGGATTCATGCCGGTGAAACGGTTGTTACCAAAGTCATGGTACATCTGGAAATTTCTAGAGGAGATAACCTGTAACCAATGTACCACACATTTCACGGCTGTGGTGGAGTAAAGATGAGCATAACTACTGATCTTTTGGTACTTGGTGATATTTTTAGATTTCCAGTTGAAAAGAAGGTAGTTAGGGAAGTCGATCATGACATTGAATAATGGAGGATAAACAATACTTTGCCAGAACACTGCCGAGGGAAGAAGCATTTTTCTGCCGAATAAGAGGTACATGATGTTAGGGGATGACTTCAAAAGAATATCGAGGAATTTTGAGTAAAGGCCATGGGGGGTTGTAGCAGGAGATATGGCGATAAACTGGTCAATTTGTTGGTTTAATTGGGGGTTTATGGACAATGCAGCGAGAGCTTGTGCCATTCCCTGAGAAAACCCGATGTAGGTAAGTTTTTCGGCCTCGGTATCCTTCAAAATAAACTCGATCGTGTTGGGAATGTCAAATAATGCAAACTCATCAACACTAAAATCCCAAAACTTTTCGCTCAGAAGCTTGTGGATCAAATGCTTTTGACTGTACTTGTTACCTCTGTTGTTACCCAACCAAACGTCATAACCTAAGTCATACAACACAAACGGCAAGTTGGAGTACTTGTCCAACATGGTGACCCAGATCTCACTACACATCATCAACCCATGGTGGAAGTAAACCACTTTACCATTAGGTTCTCTATTGGTGCATTTCAGTGAAGTGATACGATGGAGCGTCAACAAGTAGTCATCCTTGGTCTGGACAATTCTGTTTTGCACCTCATAACCAAATACTTCACACATTTCTTGTACGCTGGGAGCATGGAGTAAGTCGATCATTCTGTTGTAAGCATCATCTGAAAGTTGGCCATGGGTGTTGTAGCGGCCTGTCTTTCCCTTAATGAGCAGGATGGGATGGGAGGTAAAAATGCCAAAAAGCAAGCTGGTGGTGGAGGTGAAGAAGTCGATGACTATCTGAGGAAGCATGCGGACAATTATCGAAACAAAGAACTCAAGCCAGGCCAAAATAAGGGACACGAGAATCACCGGCCAATCGGTGAGGTCCACCCTACCTATGAGAGGGAATATCATGATGGGGATGGTGGATATGTGGTAGGTGGTGTAGGATGAGGTGAATACGAAATGAGTATAAATGAACTAAGCCGCGTAACGAGCAACAAACGGCAAGTGAGACAGACTTGACACACTGGGCAATATTTCGGATATCAGGGATTCTCCGTAGAAGGTATAAAAACTCGATGGCTTAGATATAGAAATCTTAGATATTTATAACGGTCACTGGGTTTAATTTTTTTAGAAATTTTTCTGAAACTGGTAGCAGAGCACTTTCACTTAAATTGCTATAGTGCTCACGCGATTCTCTCCAAACCATTTAATTTTAGTCACTGTCAGTGACTGTCAGTGACTGTCAGTGGATAAGGTGGAACAACTTTCACCACCTGATCAAAATATTAATACCATATCATTAGCGCTTTCCACTAAAAGATGTATGACCAAAGGGCCACCACCCACAATTCACATGTCTTGATATGTTCCTGATATGTTGCGGAAGGTCTTTGTTTGATGGTAGGCAGTCTTAGTTATAGGTCAGAATAAGCTTTCTATCTAAAATGTCGGCTAAAATAGTTATGACATTAAACCATTTTTTTTTAACCAGTTGATCCCCTGTTCCATATCATCACAACGATTTGTTAGTTTTACAGTTACAGTGAACAATATTTAGCAGCAAACACTGTAAAATGTAAATCACTGGCATCACACCCGGGCAAACGACAATCGCACGGCCTCAGCCGAATCAAAATCACCCACACTACGATCATTATTATCAAAAGATTTACGAGTCCACCACGAGGATGGCTATTTTTGGGGTTGAAAAAGAGGAGGGGTCGCATCGACAAAAGGATTTGCGATATGGAAGACTTCAACTGCAGGAATATCGTGTGGTTAAGCTAACCCCCATCAATCTGTGCATCTTTGTTCGTGGCATGGAACATTTTCGATATTTTGCTCAGAGGCTTTTTTAGTTACCAGATTCATCAAAAATCTGCTCATGGCCAAGTATATAAAAGTATCTGAGATTCCCCTGATGTTTACGAGTTGATTGATCTTCTGTTTACTTAAAATATTTCAGGTGGTTAATCTAAACAAACTGGTTATTTTGTCTGAATCATCATGGGGAGCTAGACTCAGTCTGACCTTCGCGTATGCACGTCTCGCCAATTTGCTGACAAACAAGGCTGATATCTATTATTATCACGATCTTCGATGGTTGCAAACATTCAGCTTAACCTACAATCCAGACCTATAATTCGAACCAACCACTAATATGAGATTAAGGGAATTAAAATCACATCCCGGTCTTCGGACCCATCTAGCCAATAGAGAGTCCAGGTTCATAATTTAAGTTCAATACAATAGTCTCAAATTTATCTGGTTCATCAGGCACACCACGCTCTTAACCGCGCCCCAGTATTCCACTTATGCTTTAGGTGCTTTCATTGTCCCAATTGGATGAAAAGATTGGCAATGTATTGGGTCAGGCGCATGCTAAATCGGTCTACCACAATATTTGTATAATTCATCTGACTGGAATATATAAACCGGCTTTCATACCGATTAATTTCACTATTCTTATCATCTCAATTTCAAACATCTCAATCTTACAATGGTTTCCATCTCCGCTTTAGCTATCGCTTCTATTCTCCCATCTGTTGCTTTTGCCCGTAACGCTCCAGTTATTCACAATGATCCAGCTGGTGCTAAGTATGTTGCAACTTTCCATGGTAATGACACTCAAAGTGTCACTGGTACTGTTGAATTATCTGCTGCTAACAACGGTTCTACTTTAATTAGTGTTGATATCGAAGGTTTGCCAACTGAAGGTGGTAACTTCCCATACCATATCCACACCCACCGTATCCCAGCCAATGGTGACTGTTACGCTGCTCTTGGTCACTTGGATCCTTACAATGGTACTGTTCTTCCAGGTCCAGGTGCTTCCAAGCAAGTTGGTGACTTGGCCGGTAAGCACGGTAATGTCAATGGTACTTCTCTCCATACCACCTACATTGACAAATACGTTTCTTTGAACCCAGAAGACCCTGCCTTTGCTGGTAACTTGTCGATTGTTTTCCACTTCCACAACGAATCAAGAATCGCTTGTGCCAATATCGTTGACTTCTCTGCTGATACTGGCAACAACACTTCAAGCTCATCCTTTACTGGAGGTGCTGGTTCCACCGCTGCTAGTGGTCTTTTGGTTGGTGCTTTGGCTGCTGGTGTCGGTTTATTGATCTAAACCAGTTAAAACCATCTTCTGCATGGGACTCTTCATAGACTACAACCCCTTTTTGAATATATGTTAAACATTTTCTTTTGAGAGCTTGCTCGTAGTCTTCCGAAATGGAACATATATCTTATTTTCTACTATCTATCACTCTGTTTATCAAATTATGTATGGTACCTTTTTGACTATAATTAACAAAATTATAGTGATTAATTACGGATGTCACTTTGATCAACATTGTTCCCCACATGTGGATTGAAAATTTTCACTCAAGGCATATAGTCCCTTCGAAATTATTGGTCTTGAATAAGCCTCGAACAATTAATCACGTTCAAGCCCTGGCTCATATGCTTTTATTATCCAAGTATCTATTGCCGGAATTAAGCGGATCGTAATCTTAGTTTGACAATCTGCGCCATATCTCTATTTTGTCACATAGTTTTTTCTTGTCACAGGGCTAATGACACTTTCATTTACCTAATTGGATCTAGGGAATGACCTGGGGATTCAAAATTTGAAACAAACCCAACCTTCGTAAATTGTCTATTGGCACCATAGAGAGATTGTTGGACGAATTTTTTTTGATAACATTAGTTACTATCGGTCAGGAGAATCTGGGATAATTTGGGGGAAAGGACTCTCTTCTTATGGGCTTGATAGAGTGGAATATCTTTGTTAATATAAACCAAAAAACGTGAATTTTCAAAGTGTCCCAAACTATTGCCGTATCATGTACCCAGGTCGGACCGGTACTTTACCGATTACCTTAGTTAAAGCCGCTTCCACCGTTGATTCGTACCATTCATGTCACCTTCAGCCTCGAACGGCTCTGTTGCGCTTATGTAATCGCTCGTATTTGCCAGAATGGTTGCAACTCCATAGAAGAACCGCTTATGTAACTTCCAATGATATTCATTCGAAAAAGCCTATAAATATGACTTGAATTACTTTAACTTATGACTATCATAAAATGCAACTTCATTACTTTACTCAATGGGAAGCCGTTTCTTACGTGCAAACAATTCTTTTTTTTATACTTCTTATTACCAACTTCGGGGTAATTATTCCTGTGTTCACCAGAACTCAAAGCAAAAAGAGACTATTGACCTTCGGGGGATTCTTTACGGTTTTCTGTGCTTTGAAAGTGGTAGGTGGGATCACTGCTCTTGTTACTATTCATGCTAATACATTTAATCAGCTGGCCTATACTGCTGCTTATATTTGTGATTCTGTCTCTCTTGGTTTACTTATCAAGGCAGTCATGCCTTTCCTTGAGAGTATGCAGAGACTGGATGCTGATAAAAAGGTACAATGGAAATTGCAAGATAAAATATCCGGTCTTGACGATAGTCGCATAGGTTCCTTGAATTTGCACCCATTCAGATTACTCACGGTCCTTGTCATGGTATCAGTAATAGTCACTATTGTTGGAACAGTGGAGATCACTTCTTCAGGTGATGGTGATACTCATGTTGGTGGTCCTATTTTAAAAGCCAGTGCTTTTCTCTTCTTGGCTTGTACCCTATTTTTGTGTGCTTTATTGGTATACGTCTTCATCACCGTGGACCATTTCAGAATTATTCTTTACTTCTTGTTTGCTGTAAACTTCTTGTTGATAGTTAGATGTTCTTACTCCATACTTAATGCTATCAATGGTGTCATCGTGGGTGGTCCGTCAAAATACGGGGTTGTTTTTGGTGACTACAAGTTTTATACATTTTTGGCAATGGTTCCAGAAGTGTTGATTGGGTTCACCTTGCTTATTGTTTTCAACTGGTTTTTGAGGAACAGCCAAGTTGATTTCTAATGTTGTGATTTTTATATATAGAGCTTCTTTTTCGATTTGTTGTCAGTAATATACAATAGAGTTATTGTTAAAATAGTCAAATTGGATTTTAAATATTGTTTCCTTTACGAATGCAAACCATAAAAACCCTACAACTTATTAAAAAACCTATCACTTCTCAACTTATATTTGTTGTTTCTGAATCATGGTCTATTATTTACATTTTGTATGCAATAAATTGATACTCTTCTGTTCATTCTACTCCTAACGTCTTCCCCTTCTAGTCATTTCTGGCAATTTGAATGGAACCTTCAAATTTGCAACCTTGTAACTACCCACCAAGCTCTTTGGAATACCCAAACCTTCGGCTTGACCAACAGTGATAGGTTTAACTAAACCACCTAATGCTTTGACTAAACCGATCAATCTAGTAGGTTTCATGTTTAATTCGTTGGCAAGAGGAGCCAATTCAATTGTGAAATCATTAATATGGAAAATGGTAGCTAATAAGTAACACAACAACTTGTCTTCACTGTGAGGATCAATAGTGAAAGATCTATCCTTGGATTTACCGAATTGAGAGGCTCTGGCAATTGAGAATCTTTCTAAAATACCATCAATCAAAATTTCACCAACAGTATCATTAAGTTTGGTCATCAAACTTTGTTTGTCCTTGGTTCTTCTATTGCTAAATACACCGAGTAATAAAGAAGCATAGAACAATAACTTGAGTTTTTCGTGATTTTTTTGCTTGACCAAAAGAGGCAAGGTCTTGGTAACAAATGCCGAGTTTGGAGATGGGAACAACTCAAGTCTGGCCTTTTCATTAGACTCGTTCAAGATAGAGTCAACTCTTATGAATGACCATTCCTTCTTTGGTATTATATGATTAATTGGATAAATATCTTCCACACTAGTGGCATCCACATTGGCAAGAGGAGTAGGACGATCGTTGAGAACATTTTCTTCCATAGTTTCTCTAGTGGGTAATTGTTTGGTGGATTCTTGTATATTATCAATAATATCCAATTCATTATCTTGTAATCTTTCAGAATTGATTCTGTTTCTTTCCAAGTTGGTGATGGCAGCTTTAGCTTTCTTGGTACCGAAGGCTTCACCCAATGCATTTCTTTGTTCGTTGTTACGAATACCAAGCTGTCTAACAGCTGGTCCTTTGTATACCCTCTTATCTTTGGCTGTGATTTGAGTAGGTAAGAATGGAGCTTTGTAAAGTTCGATCGATTTTTTCTTGGGGTCATACAATCCCACTACATAATCGTTTTCTTCTTCATCATCCCTGGTTTCTCCATTGTAATCCAAAGTGTCATTTTCTCCATGGATTATATATTTGTCTGACTTCTTGTGCTTGTAGACATCAAATTCGGTGCTGGAAGGCACGGAAAACCCGTTGAAAAAAGAGCCAACAACTGCGCTGGGCTCTTCCGAGTACAGGCTCACTTGAATCTCGGTGGTTTTGGACTCTCTCTTTCTTTTGTGGCCAGACATTGTTGTGGTTAGAGAATAGTGAAATTTGTTCTCATCGAGATGACTTAAAGAATGCACGACCCACGTCACGTGGATACATATATTCTATAACACCACCATGTCGTATATGGAAGGGTCGTCCATCCAAACCAGTTATTATGATGTACTAGGAATAACCGACACTGCCACCGATAGTGACATTAAAACGGCATACCGAGAAAAATTGCTCTCCAACCATCCTGACAAAGGAGTCACCCAAGAAACTCTGATCACTCTAATCAAGCAGGCTTACAAGACGTTAGTAGATCCAGAAGAACGCAAAAAGTACGATGCTTCGTTTAAGGAGAGTGTCAAGAGACAGGGGTTCAATGTGAGTGGAGATGGGCTTGACGCCTACGGGTTGGAGGAGTTTGAAGAGGATGAGGAAGGCTGGAGTAGAGAGTGTCCTCGATGCCAAATCCCAGATGGGATCAAATTAACAGAAGATGAGTTGGAGAACGGTACCAAGGATGGATCCGGAGGGTATGATATTATCGTACAGTGTATGAGCTGTAGTTTGTGGATTGTGGTGAAGTACTATGAGGCTGAGGAGACGAGCGAATGATCAAATCATCAGGAACGGGTTAAAACTGGTGTGTTCAAACTTTTAGACAATATCCACAACATCTACTAAAATGAATGTCGGTCTGTTTAAAAGACCATTGATTGAACATAAGGTACATTGAACTCAAGGTAGATGGCCTTTATATTTCAATTTCATAATTTGTTTGGTATATTCGAATTAATTCGGAAAGATACCCATGGAACTATTCAGTTAACAAAGGTTGTTTTTTTTCTGCTTAGTTTGATAATCTTTGTTACACTTAACGGTCAGAATGGGTCCAATTCGACGTGTAAATAACTGTCTCCGACATTATTATGAACTTACCTTGCACTTTCATGTCACTTTCAGCCATGAGGAATCCTTTCAAAATAAAACAGGTGGAACCACATGTATATAGTGTAAATTAACATTAATAGACAACAAAATCGACCAGGATGCTGGTAAACTCCGGTACTTCTTGTTCGTACCAGTACTTGAGACCCCACTTAAATAGGAACTTAAGAGCTCTTAAATTGTTGGCAGCTTCAATAACTATTGCTTCATTGGTCTCTGTCTTCCAACTACTTTGTTTTCAGGTCCAATTCCTTCGACCAGGCATCCAATTCACCTGCCACGGCCTCCATCTTCGTGACCTTATTCTCTATCATATCTAACGCCTCCACATATGACTTGTACTCCACATCTAAGGTTAGTAACAAACAGGCTTGTTCTTCAAAGGATACGTACTCAACTTCTCTAAGTTTTGGGAGCTCTTCTCTAACACGTTGAGATTCTGCTCGAGCTTGATGTAATTCAATGACTGGTTGGTGTTAAGGTTCTCCAAGAGATTAAGGTCGATGGTGGAGACCTCGGTATCGGATTCTATCACTTTGGAGAGCGAATTGAGAGCATTGGTAGCTAACTTGGGTGTGTTTCGTGACATGGTGCTAGTGCGGAGTAGCGGTATGACTTGAGTGGATCTAATGAGATGAATGAGTTGGAGTATCAAAAAGTAACAATCATAAAAACTACTAATAAATGAAAAGGATAGTTAAGTTTTCAATACAACTAAATTGGTGGATAGGTGAGTTAAAAGTCGGTTTTCTTTAACTAGATGAATTTTGTCATTGGATTATCTTCTACTATGACATCTTATACTAAAACGTATTTTATGGTACCTGCTGTTTAGCTGTCCTTTTCTTTAGTACTGCCATTGCTAAGCTTCAGTGGCAGTTTGTAATATCATGATTAATTTCATACAGATCTTTAACTAATGAGATTAAACAGTTATAAATCTTTATTTGTTGTCAGTTCCCTACTTATTCTATTTACATTAACGGCCCCTGTACAACTTATATATATCTTCCTTGGCGGTTTGTACATTTGCCCATTTTTTGGTAGGCTCAGCATTCAACTTGGCCACAAAGTCCACAGGTTCTGGCTTCTCCACGAAATCAGTCAAAGACACTCTAATCTTGGATTCTGGGGTGATGATTTCAAAAAGTCCTGGCAACTTATCTGCAGCTTTTCTCAACGCATCTCTGGCCACTTTTTCATGGATATCTCCTCTGATTTCAAACAACACTTTTCCTGTAGGAATTCTACAAGCCCAGTGATCAAACGCACCTTTACCTTTACCCATTCTGGTCTGGTTACCCTTAACACATACTGGAGTGTTACATACAAATCTGGTGATAAGATCCGATCTGGATGGTCTGAGTTCTCTTTTCAACACTTTATCAGCAGCTAAAAGTTGGGCAGCTGAGAATCTAAGACCCTTGGATTTCAATCTCAATCCGTACTGACCATATTGAAGGGTGTTACCTTTGATAGATCCTCCGGTTCTGACAGAAACTCTTCCTTTGAAGGCCTTTCTCATTCTCTTGAATCTGGGAGCGTACTCATGCTTCATTCTGGAGGCTCCAAAGGGTTGAGCAAATGGAGTTGGCAAGCTGGGACGCACGAGCATGGCTGGACGTACAAGGGCTGCTGGACGGAGCATCCCATGGGCACTGCCTAGTATATTTCTCGCTAATCCAAGCATGGTGGTGGTGGTGAATGAAATTGAATTTTTCACTGAAAATGGTGAGTGAGAAATGAGAATCGAGACACTTTGATACCACTATTGGTGTTGAACCAAAAGAGGACGAGGGACAGTCTGAAAGGGATGTTGAGCTTATGACTATATAGCCATTCTACTTACGGTTCTACCAATTATTATGGTTATTCGAATATTTATTGTGCGGCGCACGACTTTGCTATATACAAGTAATCGAAGTATAACATGATCTAGTTTTTGGATATTTGGCGATTTGATTATTTGAAATTTTGGATTTTATTGGATGATTTCGTTTTTGGGATTTTCGTTTTTGGGATTTTTGGTATTGGGATATTTGGTATTGGGATTTTTGGTTGAAAAATCATAATCTAATTGGAACATCTCATATCAATGTCTCATTACCTTTTATAATTTTCGTATTGAAATAATTCTTAACGAATAGTGACCTGGAAGTTTCCAATTAAGTCATCCTCCACTTTGGTGTGAACCAGATTAATTTCTTCTCTGGTTAAACTTCTGTCCATGGACTGATAATTAATTCTGTAGCACTGACTCTTTTTACCGGTCTTTGGATGTACAAATTCATCAATAAGCACCACGCTTTCAGCCAAGTCACCGGCGTGAGATCTCACGTACTCCATAACGTCATTTTCGTGAAGTCCAGAGTCTCCAGGCAACCAGAATGAAATATCTCTGGTGATTCCTGGATACTTGGAGTAAGGTGCAAAAGTGGCGATTTTACCTTGTTGAAACTGTTGGCTAAATCTTTCATCTAAGGACCAGAACAAACGGATATCAGGGATTCCAAATAACAACATGGCAATTCTATCAAGGCCAATTCCAAAAGCCCATCCAATTTTGTCTTCACCCACCTCTGAGTTCAACAACACCTGTTGCTTGACAAGACCACATCCACAGCACTCAAGCCATTCACCTTTCCACCAAACTTCGATTTCCCATGATGGGGTGGTCCAGGGGAAATAGGCTTCCACCCAACGAACCTTCAATGGCTCGTTCAAGTATGGTTCGGTGGAACCAGCCAACTTGGCGGATTCTCTGGCGTTTTCAAAAACTTGGTTGACCAAATATTCGATGGTTTTCTTCAAGTGGATACTGATCAAATGGGCCTGCTTATCAGACATGTATTCTTGCTTGGGATTGCCTTCATGACATGGAGCATCTCTAGAAGGATCTTCTACGATGATATTGGTCAGTGGAATCGATTCGATGTCCTTCAAAAGTTGCTCCTCAATATTGGGTGTATTCTTGGACCACAACCTGGCACCTTCCATTTGGTGGAAAGCAGGATAATGGGTTCTGTCGATTTCATCTCTCCGGTAGACGTCTGCGGTAATGAAATAACCTGGAGTTTTACAAGTCTGGAAACATTCGTGTTCGTGTGCTGAAGTATGAGTACGCAACAAGTTTTCCTTGTTCAAGTAATAGGTATCCGATTTCGATCTACCTGGATGGTCTTGGGGAAATCCCAAAGTATCGAAGTTCTGAAAAGTGGTAACAGCTGGCTTGAAGTCATTGTAGAAAGTGTAACCCAAGTTATCGAAGTTGCGTTGGATCAAGTCTCTGAGGATCCCAATTGGGTGGTTGGGATTCTGGTGAAGTTGTCTTTTGGTGAGCTCGAGGATGTATGGTGGAACGTTGGTCCATTCATCGGTTTTGTATGATTGGCCATCAAGAGTGATTGTAGGTGGATACTTGGTGGAGTAGAGCCTAGTCAAGGCAACTCGACTCTTGAGAGTGGCTAAGGGGAGCCTGGCTAGTCTCATGGTTGGTGTTGAAGTTTAATCGTATAAAAAAATTACCCTCACCCAATTAATTGTAGGAAAGAGATACGTTGAAAATTAGGGACATCTTGACTTTTGTGAGTTGATCCAGTTAATTCAGCTTGTGCTCTGGTAAATTTCTCCTGTGCTGAAAATCACTGTTCTTGGGGTAAGCACAAACCAGCTTTTGTTTATCCAAACTTTTACGATGCCTTATACCTTTTTTGACCAGGTCTGGTCTTATAAACTTGAGAGATTTTCATCAGCAATTTCTTATTAGACTATAGGCGTGTTAATTAAGCGATATTATTATATTGTAACGGTACTCCTCTTATCAAGATCATTACACCACAAATTTTATTAAGTGAACTATTTACTTTTGAGGTATCTTCAACAATGTCTATATGCAATAGAGGTATCATTATTCTATCATTTTAACTATTTATCCCCATACATCCTCCTTGTATCTTCCAGTGTCTTCCATGGCAATCACATATTTTGCAGCCTCGTCCTCCGTCATACCAGTCTGTACCAATGACTCTATAATTGTGATCCGTACCTGCTTGGGCATTTTTCCACTAGATCCACACACAAACACAATAGCACTTTGGTTTAAAATAAGATCGCTGATGGTGTCTTTCTCCTGGAAAAGCCTGTCTTGAACGTACTTAGCAGTGCTATTTTCGTCCCTTGAGAATGCTGGGAAGAAATGGAGTTTCTTTTCGTCAACCAACGAGCTCCATAATCCTCTGAACAAGAAATCCTTGCTACTATACCTACACCCGTAGAACAAGTATAGCTGCTGGTCAATCTCGTGACTAGTAATGTGTTCGATAACTGACTTCATAGGTGCAATTCCTGTTCCTGGAGCAATCATAATTAATGGTGGGTTGGGATGAGTTGGTAAAGTGTATTTCAAATTGGATTTGTAAGTTTTGAAGATGATTTTGTCTCCCTCATCTACCAGTTTTAACCATTTGGTACATAATCCTCTTCTAATACGTCTCAACATTGTCTTATATTCAACAACTGCAACCACAAGTTCTACTTGGGTTGGAGAAGGCTTGGAGGCAATCAGGAATAATCTGGGCTTGATTTTAGGAAATAAATCAAAAATGTACAGGATAGGAATTTCTAGATTGTCTTGAAATTCGAGAATGGTTTCGAGAATCAGTCTTCTGGGTCTGTTAGCGTAATTATACAATTCCTCCGTGTCTTCAAAACTTCCAAACTCTTTTAATTTTTCTTGTTCTCTAGCACCATCTTCATTAGAGGCATCTGTGAAATGCCAAAGGTTCATGAAAAATGATCTTCTGGGGATGGCCACGATATCGAGATGGTAAGTGAAAAGTGTTCTCAATGTAAGTTTATCATTGGCAATAAGACCACCTTCTAAATGAGGAATATCTCCTTTAATACGGAGTGGTTTATCTGCATAAGGTATCCAATGGGGCTGCAGTTGTATCAATAATTCAACACTTTTCGCATCATTAACGGGGTACAATGCAACTGTATCACCAGGAAGGTACTTTAAATCTTCTGACTCAATCACAACGTGTCTAACGTCTTGGAAATGGTCAGAATCGGTGATTCTCGAATTAGACACTATTTTTCCAATGTGTAAGGCTTCATCACTTTTTAACCTCGTCAATGAGAGGTCTTTTTCCTCGGGTAAATCATCAGTGTCTTCCACAAACACATGGTTCAATGGTGGCAAGAGAAAATCGTCACTTACAGTCACAAGATCAGGAAAGTATTTATGAAGATTTTCCAACAATTGCGCTTCCCACTCCTTATAAAAGCCATCCACACCCTCGGGAGACATTTCATCAGCTTCACACCGTGGTGACAACTCTGAACATCCGAGCTGCATGAGTCTAGTATGAAGTTTCTTTATGGCATAATTGAATTTGGAATAGGATGAGTCACCTACTCCAAAAGTGGTAAGTTTTATATGATTCAACAAATCGGAAGGAAGCTTTTTCTTGAGCAAGAACTTCATGAATTTTCGGGCGTTCAATGGGAGATCTCCTTGACCAGTAGTGGAGCATACTATGATAAGAACTTTAGTATGAGTGACAAGATTCTTAAGTGGATACTCATCCAACGAACTAAGGGTGGGTTTTAGTTGGAGATAGTGCAATTTTTGCCACAAGTAGCGGGCATAGTCTTCGGCATTGCCTGTTTCGGAGCCAAATAGAATGGTTACAGGACCAGGATCAGACTCAGACATTAAAGAAAGTAATTGGTAAGACATTTAATATTTTGGTGTCTGCATATATACCTGCATAGAATCCTGCAGATTACTTACCCATTTACACGTTACTTCCACTCAATTTTACACTTTCTTCCCACAACAAATCCTCCATTTCCTTATCATGGTAGCTGGCACCAAACGTTCGAACGCCTCTTCTCTGACTGCTGCAGCCAAGAAGAGGAAAGGCGGCACGTCCTCCGATGATTTTAAGCTGTTTTATTCCATTGTGGTATCCAATGTGCTCGCACTCAAAGATGAGGCTGGTGAAGCCGTATCGGGACCATTTGTAAAGTTACCACCCAAGAAGTTGTACCCTGACTATTACGAGATCATTGATGAACCCATTTCTCTTGCCGAAATCCAGAAAAAAGTGAAACAGAACAAGTACGGAGTTGATTCTATCGATGACTTTGTGGCCGACTTCCAACTTTTATTGGATAATGCTGCCAAGTATAATGATCCTGAATCGTGGATTGTTCTGGGGGCTCTGAAAATCTATGATTATATCTCGAACCAGGCTGATGATTTCGTGAAAAAGGGTACGTTTGAAGGGAAATTTAATGAGAAAGAAGCTAAAGAATCTAAAAAGGTTGTGAAAGAAGAAAAATATACCCTTGAAAAATTGCCTCAACTCGCTACAGAATTATTACAGGAGGTCATCGCTTATGACTTCCCAGAAGAGGGAATCATAAGTGCGCCATTCATGGATGATGTTGACACTGATGAATATCCTGACTACTTGAATTATGTGGCCACTCCTACATCTTTCAACAATGTGTTGACACAAATTGAGAAGAAGAAATTGTTTTCCCCTAAACTCACTTTCCTTGAAAACTTCGAAAAGCTCCATGAAGCCACAAATTTGATTTTCTCCAATGCCCAGATTTATAATGATCCTGGTTCTGAAATTCACCAAGATGCTGAAAAATTGAAAGAATTATTCGAAGAAAAATACAATGCTATCAAAGATGAAGTGTCCAAACTGAGTAAATTGAAATTGAAATTAAAACAACCTAAGGTTAAGCTCAACTTGAAGTTAAAGGGTGAAGAAAAGGAGACCCATGATGTAAAAGAAGAACCAGTCCAAGACGTTGATATGGCTGACACTAGTGACATCAAGCACGAAGAAACTTCACAAGCTGAAGTGGAACAGAAACCCATCATTACCGAGAAGACCAGTGCCAATACTCTTGGTAAGTCATTACCAAAAGTTCCACATGGAGACGCGGTCATCCAAGAAGCATCTCTTTCCTCTTCAATTGCAGCTGTAAACCACATTACCAAGCACACTCAACAAAAAGCATTTCAATCTAGCAATTTACCTCTTCCAAGAAATGAAGAATTAAAGAAAGCTTTATTCCCTACCCATCCACTTCATCCAGTTACTACATTTTTCGAATATAAAATTCCCTCCAACGGTTATGCTGTTCAAGCTTATACATTGACATTACCTGCAGATGTTCTGCCTTTCGTTTCTTTGAAGGTATCATTACACAGTTTGTTACACGCAATCAAAAAATCTGATTTAATAGATGGTCGCGGGTACTTGAACTCTTCAACAGATGATGATTTCCAAGTCAAATTATTTGTAAATGAGCGAGAGGTTGGTACAGGAGGAGATTGTTTTGAGGAACGTAGAAACAACAATCCTTTGTTGGGGATCCAATACGACTTAAAATTGACAAATGGCTTAAATATACTCGAATTTGAAGTCAAAGTTGGTCCAACCTTGAGTAAACAATTCAAGCATTTCAAGATATCTGATGAAAATGAGGAACTTGCCGGTAGGCATACAAGACATCAACTTCAACAATTGAAAATGACCTGGGAAGTTGAAAAATTGACTTTCTACGTTGTTTGCAATACTACCTGAACTATTTTCCAATACAAAAACTAGAAAACACCACACCAAGAATTTCTTCCACCCCAACGGATTCACCGGTGATTTTACCTATACCTTCAATTGATTGTTTCAAACTTTCGCATGCCAAAACTACATCATCCTCATCCCTCCATTGATAAAACTGATGGAATCCTTGAAGAACATCATTCTCTAGCAAGTCTTGGATTCTTGATGACACGATGATTGGATCAGTCGATTCTGACAAAGAAATGGATTTAAAACAATTTACCAACGAACTGGTTAATGATTCAATACCGGTCCCATTTTTACAGGAAACCAAATGAAATTTTGATTGATCAATGTTCAACTTTTCTGCAAACTTGTTGATAAGTGATTCTGAACTTGTTAAATCGATTAAGTCAGTTTTGTTCAATATTACCAAAATTTCTTTACCTTCAATTTGAAGTTTTGACACATGATCAAGTAAATCAACATAATCAACCATTTCATCATTATTAACGGGAAGTACAATTATCACCAAATCACTGGCAAAAGACTTAAGTTTGGCTCGTTTGATTCCTTCGATTTCAATCTGATCCTCTTGTGTGGTGGTTCTTATACCAGCTGTGTCACCCACAATCACCTTATAACCCTCGATATCAATAGGTACATCTATGATATCTCTGGTTGTTCCAGCTATGTCACTTACAATAGCACTTTCATTATTTGAAAGTAAATTTAGAATAGATGATTTTCCAGCGTTGGGTGGGCCTAAGAGAATGGTCTTGATTCCCTTCAAGAGCACCTCGGACCGTCTCACCTTGATGAGATACTGGTTAATCTGAGACTCCAATTGTATTATATTATCATTTACTGTCTGAAATAATTCATTAACTTCTTCAATGTCATGATCTTCGCCGAAATCTATCACTGTAGTTAATAATGCCACGTTGTTGAGAATTTGGTTTCTCCATACCCCAAACAACTGCTTAGTATTGCCTTCTAACGATGACAATGCTGCGATTCTTTGAGTCTCGGTTTCGGCATCGATCATCTCTCTGATACCCTCAATTTCCGTTAAATCGAACCTCCCATTTATGAATGCCCTTTGAGAAAACTCTCCATTTTCAGCATACCTGATATGGATGCCGTGTTCAGGCTGGTGCAAATGTTTAATTGCCTTTAAAACTGCCTGGATAATCGCCACACCTCCATGAACATGTAATTCCAAAAGATCTTCGCCGGTATATGATGCTGGGCCCTTGAAGAAAAGAACTAGTGCTTCGTCTAAGACTTGTCCTTTGGAACTCCTGAGCTTCTTAACAGTGGCCAATCGTGGTTTGGGGGGCTGTGACTTAGTTAATTGGGTATAGATGTGAGATGATTGGGAACCTGATACACGGATGATTCCTATGGCAGAACGAGACAAGTGTGTTGATAAGGCATAAATAGTGGGTCTGGCAAGCGAACTGTAGGTTCTGAATCCACCTAGAACTTTTAGTTGTGACTGTAGGTTGGACCGTAAATGAGATGAGATGACTCTAAAGGACATCGTGAAACAAGGACGAATGAGGTAATTGAGTCGGAAAATGGATAGAAACGATTGATGGCAGGTAGGTCGTCACTATGGACATTTATGGATGATTAAGAGAGTAGTAGAGAATAGAAATCACACGTTCTATCTCGTCCCACTATATAGTTTATATTGCAGTATATGTGCGAAGCTACAATCTATACTAATCGTTAACCAACCCCTACTAAAGGTTTTGTTGTCATAATAGAAAGTCTAACTAATCACCTCAAATCGGACAGGTCAAACCAATTCCAAAGATCACAGAGTAAGCATTTCATATCTTTACCAATTCCATTGCTCTCATCTCCCACCAGCACTGGGCTCCTACAAACAAGCTACAGAACCCTCTCAAATCATTGATCAGTTTCAAAACTCTACTCATAACATATTAGCACTCACCCATATCAATGCTTCGTCACTTTGGATTAAGAAACCAGATCAGCTCTCGCTTCCTCCATGCCTCAAGCACCTTCAAACATGAGAACCCTTTAGGCCTTCCACAGGTCCCTCGAATGTCCAGAGGTCTCCCAGTAAAACAAAAGATCCCAGGGGTTGACAAAATCTTGCTTGTATCATCAGGAAAAGGGGGTGTTGGGAAGTCGACGGTCTCTACAAATTTGGCGTTGTCTCTCAATAGTTTAGGTAAGAAAGTTGGCCTTTTGGATGTGGACATTTTTGGCCCTTCCATCCCTCGAATGTTGAACTTGTCAGGGGAACCTCGACTTTCAGAAGAGGGAAAATTACTCCCATTGTCAAATTATGGTATTGAGTCCATGTCTATGGGTTATATGGTCCCTCCAGAAAATGCAGTGGTATGGAGAGGACTTATGGTCATGAAAGCGTTACAACAGCTACTTTTTGAAGTTAAATGGTCTAATTTGGACTACTTGGTGATAGATATGCCACCAGGAACTGGAGATACTCAACTCACAATAGGTCAACAATTGAAAGTTGATGGGGCAATTATTGTAAGTACTCCTCAAGATATAGCCCTCATTGATGCGGTAAAGGGTATTACCATGTTTAACAAGGTTAATATTCCTATCTTGGGGTTGGTCCAAAACATGAGCTACTTCGTGTGTCCCAATTGTTGCCATGAATCTCATATTTTCGGCTCTGATGGGGCAGAAAGAGAAGCTAAAAATCATAACTTGCAGCTTTTGGGCTCCATACCTTTAAACGAACAAATATGTATTCAGTCTGACAGTGGTAAGCCTGTTGTCCTTGATCCACAATCTGTCATCTCCAAGCCCTATATAGAAATTGCAAAAAAGGTCATACAAAAACTCAGTTAAGCAATATTAACGAGCTTCGTTGAGTGGATTTAATCACATTCTTGTCTGCCGCATTACTGCTGGCATCTTCTTGTATATAGCATCAACAATAACTCATGGCTTTTTCGTTCGGTTTCATCCTCACTGGTGCACAAATGCAAAATTGTATAAATTTAACCTAATTGCGATAATTCGTCAAGTGCTACAAATAACAAGATTGACAGGCTATAACGACCGTATGGCAATGAAAATACACCTTACACTTTTGGCATTGATTTATTTCAATCAGATTTCTGTTGCTGAACTAGTAGGTGAAACCCACACTGAAAAATCACCAGATGCTCAACTCCAAGACAATTTCAATATACTTAAACAAGTTCTTCATTACAATACCACTCAAAATGAAGATTTTAGAAGGCAATACGGAGAAAAAAGTGAACATGGTGATCAGGAGTTTGGGCTTGAAGAGAAGACCTCAACAACAGAAGTGAATAAAGACTTCATTAGAGATACCCAATTCTGGAGCACAGAGGAAACTGATTTCAAAAACACCACACTGACTGTATCAAGGTTTCAGAGCGAGGAACCCTTGTCCACCAAGGGTGTATTTACTACTACTGTCACTGAAGTAATCACTGCAACTAAATCAGTCCAGGTTCCTGAACCCAGTAGAGATGTTAAAGAAGGGCTTTCTCCTGAAGATTATAAACGAATTGAGTCGTTAATTCGTCTCTTGCTTGAAAAGTCTGACAACGCTAATAAGGAATCTAGAGTGACATCGGAGAAAACAGAAACTTCGAAGACATCAAGAACTGAGTCAACTAACTCGAGTAATTTGGAAGAGCAAGCATCTCCTACTGATACACGAATATCTGTTTCTAGTGCTATTGAATACATTCATAGTCTTTCCAGCGCTGAATATGCTCCTAATTATACTAAATCAAGTTTAAGTACTGGTCATTCTGATCCAACATATTCTCCAGTGCAACCTTTACCAGACACAAGGAAGGTGAACCACATCCTAAACAACAAAAATCCAGCGTACGAGATATCAATAAGACCTCAGTTTCAAGAACATAGTAGGGAACCGGTTGACATAGAAATAGTTCCCTATTCCAAGCCCAAAATCAACTGGTTGGAAATGGCTGCGAAAATTAGAAAGATCCCGAAAGTTGAGGATGAAGAAACAAAACCAGATGAGATACTGAGCGACGAGATTGGATCTGATACGAGGTTGAAAGAGATCTATGATGAGCTCCAGGGATTTTTAGATCAGATGGAAGATGGTGAATCAAACGAATACGAGGTCGAAAACGAGAACGAAAACGAAAACGAAAACGAAAACGAAAACGAGTTCAAAGAAAAGAACGGGACGGAAAACGAAAACAAGTTAAAGTATGAAGATACCAAAGTCTCGGATGAGCCGCCTACGGAAGTTCCTAGCGCAGGCTCCATTTCGGTACCGACTCCCTCTAATGCCCCTTTTTTGACGTTGCCAGCATCTCAAATCTCCAAATCCTACCGTAAATACCAAGATACTTCGTATAGTTTTGACTGGGATGCACCACCTTCGCATAGGCACCATCGCAACAAAACCCGTCACCACCTCACTCCCTCTGAAAGTAAGGCGACTTTGAAGTCGCTCAAGTCATCGGTGGCAGCCATAGTACTTCTTCTTGTTTGGTCCACTTTCATTAATTAGTCAATTGAGAGATTATAGAATAGATAAATTAGATTTGGGACTCGAGTCATTCGCTTGGTCTTTGAAACTGATAACGAAAAGAGTAGTACCAAGATGGTGAAGTGTCAGACTAGATCAAGAGCGATTCAACCCGAACATTGTGGTCAATTGAGATAATTACTATTGTACTTGTAACTTGTCAGATTATTGGTTTAAATTCTGCTTGGCTGTGTTCTGCTTGACTACGTTTCTTTAACCTTTTTCGCAATGTTAGAACTTCTTAATCTTTTTTTTGAGAATTTCTGTTTTTTTAAACATTTAACTTTGACGGCTTTCTGTCAGAATTAGTTATTAAACTTCTTTTTAAAAGTGTCAAATCAGTAGAGCACGTAATTGGTGCAATCTTCAAGGTACCAGAATACGGTATCAAAAGACTAAAACTACAATAGTGAGTCTGGAGAATAAGAGAATTACTAGCAATGAGGTAGGTTTGGTCCACAGACTCCGTCCAACTTCATCCACCTGTAGCGAGCACAGCCTGAAATCGAATCGGGTGAAGATCTCACTGTACCCGTAAATTTCAGGTAAAACCAGAAGGACCTTCCTTAATACTTCTTACTAAATACACGCAAGTACCCCAGTCATCAAGATCAATTTCGACAATTTTGCCTTCATATAAACGTGTCCTAGTGATGTGTCAGTTTCGTATTGTTAGTGCGTTCTTTTCATAACGGCGCATGTCAACAACAATTGCACGTGAATAAGTAAACCAGACTATGTCTTCTCCTGCTACCCCCCGAAACAGGGCCAAAGTATCCAAAACAATTCTCACCTACGACTCCAACGACACCTACGTGGAGGAAGAGGACGATACGTTTTTACACCAAAGCTCAATCATTCTGGATCTGGATCTGGATCTGGATGACGCAAATACTGACGATACCATCCAAGATGAGCTTGAGAATTTGCTTTCAGAAAACAAACAGAAAACCCAAGATACTAAGAAGGAAGAGCCTGTGATCAAGCCTCCAACTTCTGAGTTCCGGAAGTTCCTCGTGAAACACGAAGTGGTCAGAAAACTTTTACACTCTTCGATCGGTATCTTTACCTTATGGCTCTACACTTTAGGAGTGCACCAAACTCAACTTATCTTACCATTATCGACCATGTTCTTGGTGATTTTCACCAACGACTATATCCGGTTCAAGAACCCTGAGCTCAACAAGAAGATTGTCAACTCCATGTGGTTTTTAATTAGAGAAAAAGAAGTCAATGAGTATAACGGAACCTTGTGGTACTTGGTGGGACTTATTATTGTGTTTGCGGTGATGCCCAAAGATATCTCCTTGATGAGTGTGCTTTTATTAAGTTGGGCCGATACTTCTGCTTCCACCTTTGGTAGACAATTTGGAAAATATACTCCCAAGATCATCAATGGTAAATCTGTTGCCGGATCTTTGGCTAGCTTTGTGACTGGAGTATTCAGCTGTTATTTGCTTTATGGCTATTTTGTTCCTAACTATGATGTCAATGGTCCTCAAGATATCTTGTGGTCCGAGTCCACCAGTAAATTAAACTTCCACGCTTACGCTTTGTTGAGTGGACTTATTGCAAGTGGTTCCGAGCTTATTGACCTTTGGGGTATAGATGATAACTTTACCATTCCCGTGTTGAGTGGGTTTTTCCTTTATGGAGTTGCCAAGGCTTTCGAGGTCTAAAATGGGCGGCACTCCAGGGATTGAGTGTTAAGATATAGCTCCCCTAGCAAATTTAACTACCCTGAATCATTTTTCACTCATTCCATGTTTCCTTAATCTACCATTATACAGTGTGCACCATAGACACCCATCCCTAATCTGCGTTAATTGATTTTATCCCCCCGTTAGATTATAGCAAACTGGGTTAGATTTTTAGAGTTAGAAATGAATATTATATATAGATATATTAAACCGATGTAGTTATAGACCCCCAGTTTGAATCGCATTATATGAATCAATCAATTCTGTTGAATTTACACACCACCTTTCGATAGAGTCAAGTAGCAGACTTTCTATTAATTCAAGTAATAGACACAGTCTAGATTCCTTTGGCTTTATATTCATCATAGCTCAATCCCAGCTTGAGACCCTCATACCGTTTGAGATGGATCCAGCCAGCTTCCAATCCACGTTCGTAGAACTCCACCACTTGGTTTTGTTTTACTTCAAACAAATCAGCCTTCCTCAATAGATAGAAAAGAGTGTTTTCTTTACTCCAACCCTCTTCTTCGGCAACAGATGGAAGAAATGTGCCCAGATGGTACGAGCCCTTTATATTCAAGGAAATCTGAAGACCATGGGTTCCTACCGTCCAGTCGTTCCACTTTGTAATATTCTCAAATTTGTCTAGCAACGTCACACTTACCAGTAACGAAGAGTTTAGGTCACTCTTGGAAATAGGACTGAACCTTCCATCTTCTAAAGCAGATACCAATGCAAATCGAGAGACGCCTTTCTCTAGTGGTTGTGCTGAGAATGTCCCTATACATCCACGTAGCCTACCATTTTGTTCCCATGTAATAAAGAGAGGAGCTGAGGAAGGAAGGTCTGAAACCGACTCGTCAAAGGCAGCAAAATGCGTAGAAAGGGATGGGTTGGGTATGGAGTTAAGCTTGGATGAAAGCGTACCGAAGGCATAGGAGCAAAGGGCTTTGGACATGCTGAATGGTCACTAGTTTTCCTTAATGGTATTGAGATGGATGAGGGACTCAGATCTTCCCGTATACTAATCAGTATGACTCAATTCTGTCACTGGAGTGTGAGTAGACAGAAAGAAAGGTGTGGCTAATGGCTAGAAACCTTGAGAACCAGAAGGAATGTTCAGTAGAGATAAACGGTAAGGGTAATAAGGGGTGGTCGTGTATAAATGTGACCATGTTAATGCGCAGGATGTTACACTTTTTAGTTGTGATATATAGCTGTATGAATTTCAAAACGTTTCAATTGAAAGAGGATAAATACTTTACTTTTAGCTATAAGAAGCAAAATTCTGATAGAATATAAGTGTTTGGAAGATCCTGGCTGTGAAATTTTGAATCCCATTTTCAGTATATTTCCAATATGTTTTTTTTTTTTTTGGAAGTTTGATAGTCTAATTATTTCTATTATATTATACGGCATCAGATAGATCTAATTAATTTATTGGGTATTGGAACAATCTTAGTGAACGGCGATTTGAGTCTCTATTTCGAAAAATGAGTCGATGTAATTTCCACTGAATCGTAATTCTCTTAAGCTAAACAACTCTTCCATATCTATAATCCATGTAGCCAAAGGCATACAGGAATGTTGTGAGCAGTGGTTGGGGTCACAGCTGATCTTACACCATGACAAGTTGAGGTTTACTAGACCCTTAGGGAAGATCTTACCAGTTAACTGGTTGAAAAAATTAGTTAAGTAATTTCCGGAGAGATCTAACTTAATCAATTTGTCAGGGAACCTCTCAAGTTTGGAAATCAAATTTCGTGATAAATTAAGGTATTGAAGGTTAAAGAAAAACTCTGATCCATACAAGAACCCCAAGTCAACCAAATTATTACAGTTTAAATTCAACGTCTCAAGTTTGTAACAGTTATTTGATTGTGTATGGCCAAAGTTTATGCTTAATATGTTGTTGTTAGACAAATTCAATTCCTGGAGGTTAATCAAGTCTTTCCAATTGAAATTTGAGGAATTCAAGGTCATGATATTATTGTTTGAGAGATTCAAGTGGGTCAAGGTAGATGGAAACTTGATAGATGTCAAGTCTGATAAGCCATTGAATGAAAGGTCCAACTGTTTAAGGTGTCTAAAATTGAATGTATTGCTAGACAAGTAACTAACCAATTTGTTAATGGTGAAGTTTTGAAGAACGAGACTGCTAATTTGAATGTCCATGCACTGGGGACAGAATTGAGAACGATTATGATCTGTCTCTAATTCGTACTCTTGGGTATGTCTAAGTAGTAAATTGGTATCATTCTGAATAGCTATCACTCTGTGATCACTGGAGAATCTTCTCATACTCGAATTGTACAAGCCACTTTCAAAGGATTGAGAAGAAGGATGGTCATGTCCAACACACCCATAATAATGGACCTTCATATTGGCTATTTTGTCGTAGCCACTTTTCATTAGGCACTTGAACATATGGTCAATAAAGATGTTACTTTGAAAGGATGCATTGATGTTAAGAATCAATTCAATGTTAAACTTTTCGGTGCATCTCTTCATAAAGTTCAATATATGGTGATTATTGAAGATAGTGATGTAACTTATAAAGTCTAATGGCATAGCACTGAAATTGTTATCCAAGACAAACGAAATCTCCTGGGGCTTGATAACAATGCTATTTTCAACCAAATACTTTAATTCACCATATGAAATCTTGATACCTCCGTCTTTCCTCATAAGAAAGTTGTTGGTCGAGATAATTAGCTTTCTTTGGCCATAGTAATGAGTTAATGCTAGTTTTTGGATAGATGAGAAAGCATCTTCCTTTGTGCATTTGATCAACTGAGATAGATCAAAGAGGTAGTCAAGGTCTGTTGGACTAAGGTAGGAAAGACTCAAGCTGAGGAGCTCTGGAGGTAATCTTGTAAGAATCATCCTTTCTCGAGAAATAAGTTGAACGATTTGATAGGATTCAACTCTACCAAACAACGGGATAATAAGGAGATAGTACGTGAAGGTGAGTCGCTTACCTGTTGAATGTTGCGAGTAATGGAGTGGTGGGATGAGAAGATCAAGTTGCAACTATAACCATTGGGGTGGATTTTGCAACTGCGCGCAGATAGTAAAAAGATGAGAAGGTGAAATAGGCCTCAAGGATTTAGTCGTTTGGGTTAGAAGCACGTATATTCGATAAAGAATGGGGAGCTTTCACATTCAGGATTAATTAGGCGAGAACAGGGTAATTGTAAGCGGTTTAAGGGATTGAAGCTTTATTAACGATGATCTTCAGCCTTCACGAGATCTAATGATATTATTGAACTATCAATTTCCTATCGCTAAGAAACATCTTTGATCAAGACTTCCCTTTCTCCGAAACGGTCCGCGGCTTCTTGAAAGCCACCTCGGTTTCATTTTGATCAACAAATAATTCTTATCGATTAAGGGTAGAGTCTCGGGATTCACGATAAGATCCAAACCCATTTTTTTAAATACAAAATTCCAATTTGTTACAAGGCCTATTTCATTATATCATGCTAGTTTCCTGGTTGGACAAGCTCTTTTCAAGATTGCAAGGATGACCTGAGACAGTTTTTCATTGCCCAAACTTCCCGGGGACTGATCTTATCGTTTAAGTTCTAGGTAATGACTTACTGGTACTAATTGGTGAACCATCTATTGTTCTCTCGCTTATTGTGTTTAGCCAGCCTTTTCGCACAAATAATCGCACAATCGACTTGCTTCTATTTCTGGAATCTTTCACTTCCTTATAAGGTCCTTGCTTTATCGATCTACTTAACCTTTTCTATAGCTACCATGGGACTTTGCCTTTCATGCCTTCGTGGCCACGATGAAGAAGAAATCAATGAAACCTCCTCGCTCCTCAACCATCATATCTACAACAATGACTACATCCAAGAAGCCGAGCTTCTCAAACAGCAACAACGTCAGCTGGAACTTAATACCATCGTTAATGACCTTTCCGATAATCTCATCGATGTGTCGACGTTCCTCACCACCACCAACTCCCATTTGAACACTCCAAATCAAACCTATCTGAATGCTAATAGTCTCCACATCCAAAACACAAACGACGAAAGCATTGATCTCGGGGATGAACTCTTCCCAAAAGTATACGGGAATGAAGAAAAGAGCAGAGTCGAAAAGGAGGTGGCAAGTTTGAACGATGGAATCAAAGACGCCTGTAAAATCAACTTCACAGAGTCGTTATACCTCAGGCTCTGAACAAATAAACAAAATGATCCGAAATGATATAATGACTCAGAATGAGTAGCTGAATGGCACGGTATCATGTTTGAATGGTTTTAGGGATAATGAACAAGCTTTGAGTAGAGAGGATTGTTCAACAAATTGTTGTTGGAGAGATTCGAAGGTCTGAGAAGTCTAGCATTTGTGGCTGTTGGTGACAGTTTACCAATTTCAATACGTTAAGTCATTGGAAACAATTACTACAAGTACTGTTCTGGCTCTGTATTAACCAAATATATCAGTCGCACCATTTGATTTTTTGCACCTACTTGTGCACTCATGATTCTTACCCAAATGACTGCAACAGTCCTACTACTAACGATGACTAGCTCATTGGAAACTCCAGAACCGGCTCAGAGGGTTCAAAGTAACCACTCGTTTTTCTTGAACAACTTGCTCGAGTTCGTGAGCACCCGGGAATCAAATGAAATTAGTGGCATTGAAAATACACATAGAGAAGTGGAGAACAAAGATGGTGATCTACTTGAGTATTCAGGGAAAGGAAACGAGTCTGTTGACTCTATGTTATTCAAAAAGAATAAAGAACCGGAACAAACTGGTAAAAGTCTTCATGTTGGTACCGGCTTATTTCTCGATGTCAATCTTAAAAAATCAGAATATGAGGAAGATGATTGTGATGAGGGTTATTGGTTCTTACCCTTCTCTGCCAACTACACTTTGTCCAAACCCAATAAGTTTCTTATTACTTCTGAAATTTTGTTAGCTAAAGCACAAGAAGATACACACAATCTTTTTACTTCTTATCATAATTTCAGTGATACTATTATTAACACAACCCTCGCAAATTTGACCTACACCAACTTCACTGACGTCGTCAACGTCACCAATATATCTTCTGTGCGAAATAATGTCGATGACGATACTTCCGACGCGTCCATTCGGGAAATCAGTGTGATGGTATGGGTTCTGATTTTTGCCTTTATCATAGGGTTTGCTTAGAAAAAAATATATGCAATAGAAATTAATGTAGATGTCTATTCTTATAGAGCGAATACTGATTCGATAATAGCCTTGTATGTCCTGGTTTATTCCGAGAGCACATGGAGTATATCAATGATGTTAAAAGTGCATGAATAGAATTGAAATTTGTAGTATAATACTATGTCATTAAAAATGGAGCTTGTTTATGCCTTTGAGGCACACTATTCTTGGAGCGCCCGCAATCTCTCCCGCATCTCGTCCAAGGCTTCTTGGTCTTCTTCCTCTTCCTCCACAGGTTCTGGCTCTGGTTCCACACTGATGCTTGGGACTTCGTGATCTATCTTTGAGAACTTGTCCTCGGTCAAGCTCTGAATAACCCTGTTCACCTCGTTCTGTGACTCACTCTCGAGTTCTTCGTCCTCCTCATAATCCAAATCCACCATATCATCAACCATCTCATTTATAATTCCAGCCTTCATCAACTCCTTGGACAATTCTTGCATGGTGTTCAGGACCACGCCGAGATGGACCAATGAGTTCACGTCCTTCATCACCACTGTGGACGAATGTAACGATTGGGTGAGTTTATTCATTTGCCATTGCTCATTCACCAGCATACTGATAGAGTCCACTCTGGCCTTGGACATATGAAGCTTGTTGTATTGTTTCTTGATGTTGATAAGCTCTTTTGCGTAGAGCTTGGCGGTCTTGAGGTCTTTGTCCTTTGCTGCTTTTCGGATAAGACCCTCTGTCTTCTTCATCAAAGGTTGTAGTTGGTTCATTGACTTGTCAAGTTCTCGCTTGTTCTTACGGAGCAATTGGTTGATTTTGCGCATCTGAAGTTAGTAAGGAAGTGTGGGGAGACCTGTGAGGAGATCTACGTACCTGTTCTTTGGGGTCGGGACCCCATATCTGCTTTTTGATGAAGTCCATAGTGTTACGGGTGAGCGACAAACTGGTGTAGAAAAATAATGAGAATTGATAGAGTTTTCTAATAGTGAGAATTGAAATTAGCAAGAGATAATAGTTGGCAGATCTATCAAAAGAGTGTGGGGATAAAAGTCTATGGGTGGTTTAAATAAGGTGAATTAGGATGATAAAATTGGGTTGTTAAGAAGGTTTAAGATGTTAGGGCCCTAGGTAGGGGAACATAAGTGATAAGAAAAGATATCTTTAGATAATTTGTCAAGGACAATTATGTGAGTTACTTTAACGATTTAGTATAGGATAATTTAGCTAAGTAGCTATTATGGTTCCATCCTAATTAAAATTGGTGATGAAGAGTATAGATTGATATTTGGTCTAATTTTTGTTAATAGTTCTCATCAGTCTGGATTATAGAACTGATATTAACTTCAAAGTACCAGGATAAGTCTTGATGTCTTCAAAAAGCAAGCTAATTAATTGTACTTTTATGTTAATTAAATTTTTTAGACAGTTCAAGGAGAATCCGATAATAAAAGAGGATCATAACAAAATAATTCATTTTTGATTGTTTGGTATACGATATTCCCACATTGGTACGGTGACCTAACTGAATAACTAGTAGAGATATTAGCCTTGAATTAACTACCGACCAACATACTAAAGTTCTCACCTCTCACTACCTTTACCAAGTGTCTATTCACTCTTATCTAATTTTAACTCGCACTTCAATTCCACCCCTAATTGCCACCACGACTATGCCAAACCATCCTCAAAACACAGTTCAGCGGGCACTACTCGTGCTCATGTCTCTCGTGTTCCCTCCTCTTCCCGTTTTCATCCTCAAAGAGTACGACATCTTCAACAAGGAGATTTTGATTGTGGTTCTCTTGACACTTTTGGGCCATGCTCCAGGAATCATATTTGCCTTGTGGTACAGTTTGATCGAGTATCCTAAGGCAGATACCCAAAGAGAGGGCTACGTGAGGATTGACGACGAACAAGAGGTGGGTCGGAGACCGGGAGAGCCTCTCAGCGTGAGTGCTGATGAGCCTGTGCACGGAGCACCAGCCAAGGCAAAACCCTACACCGATGATGAAGACGCTCCTCCAGTATATGAAGATATTGTGGGGCCTGCTCCTGTGGATAGCAAAGGAGACAATAAAGTGCAACAGCCATAAAAGAATTCGTATATGACCCTAAGTAACTATAAAGATGATATTATGCCTAAATTGTTTCATTCCTGACTGTCTAACAAGACAATTACTTGGGAAATTAAATCTGTTTGATCATGTATGTGTGTAGAGTGTTTGAACCAAAATAAGAGTACTTTAATATATTACGGTAACATCTGAGAGGAGCATATGAAAGATCTCACCATTCGTGTAGATCCGGAAGGTGCATTGATCTGGTGTACTCTAATCAATTTCAGTTTGTATTAGCTATTTGATACATATGGACTATAATTCCTTTTCTATAACCACCATACTCTTCGCCACAAACCCTTCCAAATGAAATATACTCTTCAGTCCCAAGCTTAATCTCTCATCAAACACCGAAGCCAATTCCACTAAACTTTCCACGATAGAAGTCTTATTGAATAATCCTATCAATTCAAACAATAACGTCTTAAGGATAGTTCTAGCAGGAATACAATGAGCAAGTAATTCGTAAAATATCACTCTGATCTTAGCAAGGGTGGCAACATTTCTGTTGGCCTTAATTTGTGTAGATAAGTTTTTAATGATGATTTCCCAGTCCAAATTCAAAATATCAAGGCTGCTGTCGATTTGTATGGTTTCTGTTTGCATGGCCAATGTTTCAAATGACAATAATGCCCTTCTCAAATTTCTATTTGAGTGTAAAGCAACCTTCTCCAAGAAGCGAGAGATTTCTTCTTCGTTGGTTGTGTTATACTTTAATCCTTCTTTTTTCGAAACCTTCAATAAGACCAGGGAAATATCCTCCACACTAGGGCTAGGTATCCGTACTAATAACGTTCTGGACTTGATGGGGGCAATGATGTTGGATATAGTATTACAGACCAAGATTAACCGGATATTGGAGGAATACTTTTCCATGGTTCTTCTCAAGGCTGCTTGAGCATCTCTACTCAAAGAATCGGCTTCATTGATTATTACAATCTTGAATCTATGTTTTTTCTGAGAGTTTTGGAAGTCCACCTGCTCCGTAGATGCCACGTCTTTCAAGAGATCTTGAATTACCACTCTATCATTGTTACCCATATCTGAAGGAGTGATTTCCAAATGATGATTGGAACTGAGCACATTGAATTCCAATTTCCGGTTTGAAGATGTGGTGAAGGTCTTGACATCGATTTTCAATTTTTCCACCTGAGCTCCAAAGATCTCGTTCAAGGTGGAATAGATCCGAGTCTTTTTACCAGCACCGCTTGGCCCATACACAAGAAGGTGAGGAAAGTCACCGGACTTGGAAAGGGCTCGGAGGTTTTGGGTTATGGAGTCGTGGTACGTAAGCTGGCCAAGGTTCTTGGGCCTATAACGGTCTACCCATAAAGACATGATTAATTAGATAGTATGAAGAGTGAAGATTATGACAATTCGCGTGAATAAAATACGCGTGAAGGAAGCTCCCATATTTTTGGTAGAGAGAGACGGGTGAATAATCTCAGACAAAATAAGCTGAGATAGGAAATGAGCTATAACTGGTTGGAGCTATCAGGATTAGTAAATGGGGCCGTATTTTGACATTACCTGAGAAGAGGAAATTAGGACAACTTAGCATCGTTCCTTCCTTTACGTTCTGTTCTATTCAAGTTGTTCTATCTGTAGCGAGTTTTTAGTAGTAATTGAAAAAGAGAGGAGTAAACTATATCGAGCTCGTTGAAGCAAACACTGTAAGGTAAATATCTATTAAGTTTGATGGTTGATGGTCTTTTCGGCACTTTTTTATAGAATTTCAATCAATTACCAAGTTCAAGCAACAATTCAAGGCATCCGTAAGTATTGACTCCGCACACAAGAATGCAACTACTTCCTTTTTCCTCTTTGAATCGTTACCTCTGTGCAATTCCAGCGGTGTCGTACTTATCAAGGTATTATAATTTTGGAAGCAATCTTGTAATCTATTCAGACCTTGCACAGGTGGTATATCAACGATGTTTACTGAAATCTCATCTGTCATCTGTTATGGAAAACGGCATCTTTAATTATGGTAAAATTATTAGTGGCTGATCACTCCTAATTAATACTGTAAGAATGGTTTCATACAAAAACATCAGTGTCGGAGTGAACCAAATTGACCAATCGTGTGGTCGTCTCAATATTCTTTAGACCATCTCCAACTATTCAGAAGCTGTGCTAACTAAGGTTCTTTTAAGGTTTAATACTGCAGATAGAAAAGTTGTTGCACTTCCCAAAGAGGCGACTCTATTAGACTACGAAACACCTACACCTTCTTTCCCTAATCCTTTTCGTCCAATATGAACCTATCTCGCTACATTTTGTTGGAATTCATGTTTAGTCTGAATGGGCTTTTCAAAAAAAAAAAATTTTTCATTCTTCAACTTGCTCTTATCTCACATCAGCCGCTCCATGTCTACTTATCTTAGGACCCTGACAATAATCTTGATTACTCATTCAAGAAAGGTTATTTCAACTGATAGTAGTTGTAAGTGAGCTCGGGTTGAACACCAGTTCTATCCTCTCACATTTTGGGCCTAATTGCACTAAACTAATTCGCTACAATTCCTACAGTGATGATGATAAATAATGACTTTTTATTAAAACAAGGGCCGATCCAAAAAGGCCATTTTATGCATTGCGGTCAGTCAAGACGATTTTGAATGCCACAGTGATTTTGTAAAAACTATCTTTTGAATAGCATGAAGGATAATACTGGCATTGACATTTATTGGGCCATTGTCCAGCTAACCGATAGAATTAAAACCCATACCATTTTTCAACGATACTATATTAACCACGTACTTCAGATTCAGTGAGTCCCTTCATCTATTATACAGTGTTGAACCTATAATGTACAATGTTGAAATTCCAGCCTCAACATGTTATCTGGAGGGTTGACGGAACTAGGTTGAATCCAAGACACCTGGAGTGGAGATGGAGATCTAAATTTTGAAATCAATGAATTCAAAAAACTCTAAAATTTGCATTTTGTCTTGTAAAACATTCACACCTTTGGCTTAGTTCTAATGAAGTGAGAAGGACACTCGTATCCTCCTGGGTTCTTGTGCAAATATTGTTGGTGGTAGTCTTCAGCATCGTACCATACCTTGATTGGCTCGATGATCGTCACCACCTCGTGGTTAGGGTACCACACCTTTTGACTGTCGTCCTTAACTTCCCAAGCAAGCACCTGATCTTCGTCATCATGAGTCAACACAGCAGAGCGATATTGCACTCCAACGTCAGGACCCTGAGAGTTAACGGTGGTGGGATCATGCATTCTGAAAAAAATGTCCAAGAGCTCTCTGAGATTGGTCAAAGATGGATCATAAGCAAGTTGGATACTCTCAACAAAGTTGTCCTTACCGGTACAAACCGATTCATAGTTGACATTTCCAACCGTAGGAACTCCGTTGGCGTATCCCACACGGACATCGATCAAGCCCTTGTTGCCAAAATGCTTTCTGAACACTCTTTCCACGCCCCAGAAGCAGCCAGCAGCCAAGGTGACGATTTTCGCGGTGACGGGAGCGTTAAGTGTGGGCGATATGGTGGAAGTTGTCATTTTAGGCTTGGTGCTCAGGTTAAGGGGGGCCGGTTTATATAAAGAGTTGGCAACTGTGGATCCACAGAATTTATATGGAACCATATGAGTAATCCACGCAGGTGCACACAACGAAAATTTGCAACAAGCGGAGTCATCGCGCGACGGCACGTGAGACCGCCCGCAGTGTGAAAACCCTTTTCAGGGTCAATTGGTGAATTGATAAAAAAAAAAGTGAAGGCTTCCATCAGATTAACAAAAAAATCGCCAATAATTTATAGCCATAATTTATAGAAAAAACCCATACTGCAATAATCGAGTTTAATTCTTTAAAAAAAACCATCGTTAGTAATTTGTAATTTGGAAACTCCCGATAATTTTCCATCAACTGAGGTGCCATTGTATCAAATACAGAATCCTCTGATCGTGGATGGTACTGACTATCACGGCCTTTGCTTACACGGCCCACGCCACAGCCACAGATCGGACTATTCGCATAATTCCGTTTTGGGAAGACGATGGTTGGAGATAACTTTCGATTATTAATCGAAATAACGGCCCTAATTGTTAGTCTGACTGAATGATCAGATATTTGCCAACACGTAAAAACTGTGACTGCTGATACAAAATTTTAGCCTATGTTTGCTTCATGAGCAAAAGAAATTTTCCCCTACTTCCGGGTGGCGGTCTATCATTAAGTTAGTGATGTCAAGCTCTACAGGTAAAGACTATTGGAAATGAAATTGTCATCTAATGGTTCATGAAATTGTCTTCTAATGATCCATGAAATTGTCATCTAATGGTTCATGAAATTGTACAATTGTTTATTCCAATTTTCTATTATTTAGTTTTTTTCCAGATTTTTCGATAATTTGTCACTTTTTTAGCTAATTAATTTTCTCCACCGCTCCAGATATTTTCGTATTTGAAAGGGCTCAAATCTTTGGAGCTGCTATTGTTGTTCATATCAAATGATCAGGTCGACTTGAACGCAATCAAGAGGAGGAACTTCTTTGATATGCCAATCCGTCTCTTTCAGTCTTATAGGTTGATCTGAGGGTTCAGGTAAGCGAGATTAAATTACCAAGACATCGATTTAGGCAATTCTCAACGCGCGCCCGGAATCGGAGAAAGGATCTTAAATGCCGACGAATATGTTAATTTTTTTTTTATCGTTGTTGGACCTAGCCATAGGTTGACTTTATTTATTCTCATTACTGTGCTCTACAATTTAGTTATAATTGTCATAGATAAAACCGTTTTTATCATCCTAATATGTAATACTCATCTAGGATTTCCGTTTGAATCCAAACAAGCTCTTACGCTTCTCAGTAGATCCCACACTGGTGGTACTACCCTTTCTTTCAACAGGAATCTCCTGCTTGCTCTCACGTCTTTTGAGCCCGCCAACCCATGTCTTTTTCTCAGCAATACTGCCAGTACGTGATAAGGGTTTCTCTTCCTTACTACCGTCAAGCTTGAAATTCTTTTTGAATAATCCACTCTTCTTCAATGTAAGTTCACTGCCAAACTCTTTGGTGTTTGGTGCTGCCGGACCTGTAAATGATGAGATTGAGGAGGTTTCAGAATTGACTTCATTTTCTTCTTCGATATCCTTATGGGTCTTTCTAAATGTAGATTCTGTAGATACATTATCAAATTGTTGAAATAATGTATAATCTCCACCATTATAAACATTATCCACATTATATCCGAAATTTATCGTATTTTCTTCATCTTCATCTTGGTGTGAACTTGTTGAACACTTGGAGTAGAATAAGATATAAGCACTGGCCAATCCAGGACCATTACCAAAAAATCTCATCACGTATGAGTCTTCGACTAACTCAACTGTTTCGTCATCGAACAAGAGCCAGAGCCCAGCTTTGATTTTACAGATGGAAACATAATGTCCATGCATTGGACCTCCTCCTATATGAATCACTAATGCATACAATTCATAAAGGGTAAAGTCTGTTTCATCATCGGTAGTGTTGAATAAACGAAGCTTGAAGGGATAACTGATAGAATCGAACAACTTGACCATTTTATCAACTTGTTCATCGTATTTGAATCTTTTGAAATTGATGACCAAAACTTCTGGTAACTTTTTCAATTTAATAGTCTTGACTGCCTCTTGCAACGAGGAGCAGGTGTTACAACTGAATTTATTTTGCTTGGTTAATATCTCCAGTTTTGAGAAGTTGTTGAGAGAGTAACTTAAAGAATAAGCACTTTCACCTGGGGGTATATCGACAGAAAGGTCCAAAAAGTATTCGTGTTTAGAAGTAACTGTTTCACAAGAAAGACATTTCGTTTCATTGGTGATCATACCTTGGAAAATATTGTTACACCAGTTGTTTTCAACACCTATTTCTTTGTTTAAACACTCAATGATTTCATTAACCAAGTAGTTGAAGAATTCATGAGCATCATGATGCATATTGTTTTGTCTGAACAAGAAATTCTTCTCTTTTAACTTTTGGATAAAATGAGTGGGTGATACTACACCTGTATTGGATTGGTTTTCCACCATACTTTCAAACATGTCCTTTAAAGCATATAAAAGGACGGAATCTTCTGATTCCTCACTAGGAAGTCGTATTGAGCTATCCAAATTGATAATGGGTCCATTGATAAGGGCAGATCTTTTCCTCTGATCCGAAGATGGGTTGGGATTGAAAGGGTTGATAGGATTGACAAGAAAAGTCTCTGGATGAGGAATCCCGACTATCACTGCACTTGAAGTTGATGATATACTCCCCTCCTGATTTACTTGTTGAGGTTGATCACTATTGAGCAAGGTGGATGAGCTCAAGGAAGAATCATTTCTGTTTGCCGCAAGGGTCGTTGTCAGAGGGGTGGGTCTTGTGATGAGAATATTGAGATCCTGAAATTGACTGTCCCTACTTATTTTATTTCTTTGGTCTAACGTGAGGGCATCGCAATTGCCTGCTTTTACGATGTATGTGGAGATCTTTTTGTTTTCTTCAGAGGAAGAAGTTGAAGGAGGATGAGAGGTCGCGGAGTTGGAATTGAATTTAAGACCAAAAAGTGAGCCCTTACGCGATGGTTTGGGCCTATCTTCATTATTTGATACATTGGAATTGGAGTCATTGGTCACATTGTTACTGACCGGCAAAGATCCATTCTTCGAGCCTTGCTCCTTCATCCGCTTAGCCACTAACTGCTCGTATTTGGTGGTGAAAGAGTGGGGCTTGACACCGTTTTGGATCAATTTACGCTCATGCTTGGTGGCATTGTGTGCCACAAGCTTCATTCGAAATGTCTCCGTATAGTAAAGACATTGGAGAATGGAGTTACAGTAACAAGTATTACCGAAGTTTTCCATTCCAAAGATCTTGTGAGACCCATCGCCATAGGGTAGGTCAATAGTCATGGTGCCGCGTGGATCTTACAGCACTGCTGGGGACTTATGGTAAAGGTGGAACCGGTTGGTAACACGTCTTTTCGAGGATCGAAGATAGGACGACAAAAAAAGCGGTCGTGGGTCACCAGCAAAAGCGTGAACGACGTGGATTTTTGGAGGTATGTACAGCAGCACCGAGGCTTTCTTGTGGAAGCGTGATATATCAAAGATTCTCGGTGAATGTGCTTGTTTAGCCAATCACTAGGGATGTACTGGGTGATCTTATTAATCGTTGGTGGGGTCGATCACGTGGATGCTCGACGGCGATAAGCGGTGAGCGTACACCAAGTTGGGGCAAAAAAAATTAGCAATCGGGTTTCAGAATGCAACAATAGTTGAAAAACGGGTTAAGCCTAGATTTTGCGGAGAGCTGCGTAGCGGGTCAATTTTTTCGAGGATTGGTTGGTGAGTCAGACAATAATAAGCGACTTAATAAACGTTAATAGCCGGGGGAAATGAATTAACCGGTAGACTGTTCCAGACTACAAACAATAGTTGGTTGTGAACGATTAGTTGGTGGAGATGAGGTGAAAATTTTATAATTTGGTGGTAGTTTCAAATAGGTTCCCGGTGACCCAACTTTTGTTGTTTACCATCATATTTGTTGATGGTTGTAGTCTTTATTCTAGGCTTATTGCAAGTTTAATTTAATGTTCAGGGTCTTGCTAGAGTCCTTTGCTGAATTTGGTTAAACCCGAGCTCTTCTTAACCGGAAGCAGTTTTGAGCTGTTTTGAGCAGTATTGAGCCTTCCGATTCCGCGACAATTGTTCCGTAGTCCTGTTTTCACAGATGGACCCCAGTGCCCCGAGAAAACCCCACCTTTAACGCTGGATTAACTACTCTGGATAAACTAAAAGTGTCCTATGACGACATCCGCAAAGTTGTCGGGAGTTTTTGCGGCAATCATGTCAGGGATCCTGACGGGAGGGGCCAACACATTGGCCCCGAGATATCATAACCAATCAGCTCACATAGCAAATCTACTAGCAAAAGATATTCCTCCACTGACTACAAGTGCTTTCAGGGTATAAGGGGAAAAATATCGCCTCTAAGATCCACAAACTTACCCCAGAAAACTAGACTCGCTCCAATATATACAGCAAGATAGTCGGAACAATTCCAGGTTTACGGAATTTAATCAACAAAGTTAATCCGATGTCATAGTACATGGCTCAAAACACTAGCTACAAAAAGAAAATACGTCAGGCCAAATATAGGTAAAACTAGCAAAAGAAACGGCTTTTTCTGGGTTACTTCTTACTACTATGTTGTATTGGTTATTTCCGATTACCAGCAATCCGGAACCGTTTTTTGTGTTTGCAAAATCGTCCACTGGCTTTGTATAAATAACTAATAATTCCATATAAAATTATTTATCCCAGTCGGCGAACATGAGCAGTCAAGAAACTTCTTCTCCTTCTCATACTGCGCAAGGTACCACCAATGGATCCTTGCTAGAAAAATATAACGATGATAACATGAACAATCAAGGTCAAATCCCAAGCTCCAAAGATATAGAGGAACATTTACCAACATTACCCGAGAAATCGTTTAAAGATTATGTTGGAATTTCTACTTTCTGTTTGTTGGTAGCCTTTGGTGGTTTTGTTTTTGGTTTCGATACTGGTACGATTTCCGGTTTTGTTAATATGACTGATTTTAAAGAAAGATTTGGTCAACAACATCCTTCAGGTGAATATTATCTTTCAAACGTCAGAACCGGTGTCATTGTTGGTATTTTCAATATTGGATGTGCTATCGGTTGTATTTTTTTAAGTAAGATCGGTGATACTAATGGTCGTCGTGTTGGTATCATGTTTGCTATGTTGATCTATGTTGTTGGAATTGTGGTTCAAATTTCTTCTTCTAGTAAATGGTATCAAATTGTCATCGGTCGTGCCGTTTCTGGGTTGGCTGTAGGATGTCTTTCGGTTTTGGCACCATTGTTTATTAGTGAGTCTTCACCAAAGCAATTAAGAGGTACCTTAGTCTGTTGTTTCCAATTGAACATCACTTTAGGTATTTTCTTGGGTTATTGTACTACCTATGGTACAAAGACCTATGATGATTCTAGACAATGGAGAATTCCTTTAGGTTTATGTTTTGCTTGGGCCATTTTAATGGTTGCTGGAATGGTTTGTATGCCCGAATCTCCTCGTTACTTGATTGAAAAGAACAAAATTGAAGAAGCTAAAAAGTCTATCTCCAGATCTAATAAGGTTCCGGTGGAAAATCCAGGAGTCTATACCGAGGTGCAATTGATTCAAGCTGGTATTGACAGAGAAAGGTTGGCCGGATCAGCCTCTTGGTCCCAATTGATTACTGGTAAACCTAAAATCTTGAACAGAGTCCTTGTCGGATTGACTTTACAATGTTTGCAACAATTAACTGGTGACAATTATTTCTTCTACTATGGTACCACCATTTTTCAAGCTGTTGGTTTGAATGATTCTTTCCAAACTTCTATCATTCTAGGTGTTGTCAATTTTATGTCCACCTTTGTTGGTATTTGGGCAATTGAACAATTCGGCAGAAGAACTTGTTTGTTGGTTGGTTCTGCAGCCATGTCTGTCTGTTTCATTATTTACTCAGTCCTAGGCTCTGTCAATTTATACATCGACGGTTATGATGGACCTACTCACAAACCCACTGGTAATGCTTTAATTTTCATCACCTGTTTATTTATATTCTTTTTTGCATCTACTTGGGCTGGTGGTGTGTACAGTATCATATCGGAAATATACCCACTTCGTATTAGAAGTAAAGCTATGGGTATTGCTTCTGCTGGTAACTGGCTTTGGGGTTTCCTTATCTCATTCTTCACTCCTTTCATTACCAATGATATTCACTTCTATTACGGGTTTGTCTTTACAGGTTGCTTAATTTTCTCTTTTTTCTTCGTGTACTTTTTTGTCTACGAAACAAAAGGGTTGTCTTTGGAAGAAGTAGATGAGTTATACGCCTCTGGTGTTCTACCATGGAAGTCTGCTGGCTGGGTTCCCCCATCTCAAGAAAGTATGGCTCACACCACTGGATACGTTGCTGAGTCCAAGCCAGAAAATGAGCATGTGTAACTATACAATATATAATAAAAGATGAGTAATGAAAAGTTTAGCTCAAACGGGCGGTTTAGGTGAGATTGCATATTCCAAAATAATCAAGAAATCAGCGAGTGCAGACATTGAGCTTCAATCGTAGAGCAACACTTTAGAAACTTATATTTCGAAACTCTGTTAAACGAAATGTTCTGTCTCTATGAATATATTAACTCTATCCTTTATCTATCTTACTCTTGTATAAAGACTGGTGTCCGATTGTCCAAGGCGCTAAAAAGCTAAATCAAGGCGCCACCATCTAGATCGAGAAAAATACAAATCGTTAGTCAATATTTTCTCGTTTGTAACTGAAAAACAAAAACTAAAACAACGTCTTAAATGATTAAGCAAGAATGATGATTTTTGCTGACCTAGCCCAGACTTAATTAATGTTGCTAGTAAAATGTCTCATACAAAATCCTATATTATTTAGATATGAGCACCGAGCGAAAATTTCTTTTTAACGCCATCATGCAGAGGAAATAATCCGGCATTAACGAGCTGTACTTATTACATAGCGCACTTCAATTTGATTATAACTGAACATAATATCTCACCTGATATTATATATGTAGCCTTAATTTTTTTATGTCATCCAAAATGACAGTACTGAAGAGACCTGAAATAAGCACGTCACCTTAATCTTGAAGCAATTGTACAATTTTATAATAACGGCTTGAAATCGACAAAGCAGAAATACTTGTGCAATATTTCTATCAAACTATAGAATAAGGCATAACTATGATAGCGAATACCCGAGATCTCCAACGCATGTAACGGACGTCAACTTTCCTGAGCTAGTGAAAGAGCATGCGTTGTAGTTCAAAATTTCTGTTACTAAATATGGAACAATATATTTTTTAATACAGCTCAATAACGATCGGACCTTAATGTCCCTTAATTCTAACAGGTGCAGCACTTCGGAAAGACACTTGTTCGAGGAAGATGAGCTATCAAAACAGGATCCCCCCGCTTGCTGACAAGAATTATGCAGGTGGATGAGGATGCACTAACAGGTCTTTGTCTTCTGTATTCTCAGGCATCTCATACTGCAATGGTTCGGAATTCCGAATGAAGAGTAACGCATTCATTTAGATAGTGCCATATGTATTATGTGATGGGGCTGACTTTGTACGCCTTATTATTTTGGTTGCAAGATTAGATACACATTGGCAAACAATATGATTGTAATTATGCATATATGCAACTCCACTACGTATCTGTATCGTACTAAACGAGAAGTACTTGTTTATCAATACATTCGTAACTGCACTTTTTAATTACAACCATTAGTTTGGGTTCGTATGTAGTTCGTAATATGAGTGTTCTGAGAGAGTATTCTCAGTCTAAAGAAGGTTCATCAAAATAGCTGTTACGAGTCCTTCCCAGGCTTGAGTCTAGCTTGGCAAAGACTCGTATGGCCAAATGCACCAATAAATTAAGTTGGAAGTGGTAGTGCAATAATTTGAACACTTTCTCAATAGATGACTATTTGTCTGTAATTCTAACTTGGCGAATATTTGGGATGCTAAATTAGTTGGCAGCCTTCTGGCTCGAAGATTCAATTAACCTACCACGAGACATCTAGCAAACCTTCGAATAGATATATTTGCTATAGTGCTAGGATTCTCCACATTGAATACCAGGAAATACATTTTCTCGTTCACTACACAATTCAAATATTTACTATTCTTACTGATTCAACAATTCTTGAAAGTTGAACCCTTTAGAACACTTCAACTCAATTTTCACTCCCTGAGTCAGTTATACCATATCGACGGAATTTAATATCCGTTGAGTGTGTGGTGGCAAAGCGCGCGAAATTATTCAGGGTCTACATTGGTAAACAAAGCTCGTCATATCTAGCCGTTTGATTTCAATTCTTCGTAAACGATTATTTCAAAGAGAGTTCGTAGCGTGAATTTGAAGGGTCCTTAGCAAATGAATCACTTTACGATAGACTAGCTTTGGTGTATTGTAGCATGGGTGGGAGAGTTGCTGACCTGCTACACACAAACATCCGGGCTCACAATCGAGCCCTTCCAAGTGGGGTTTTTGTCTGAAATCGGATAACACCTATTTTGGAACTTCGAAGCAATGTTGACAAAGTGGGGTCAAATGACCGCTATATTGTCCTCGGATACTAGCGGCATCTTGATCTACACTTTAATGGGGGGTGGGGGTGGGGGATGTTTTTTACCATCAACAGTGCGCTGCCACCCCACATCCAAATTGAGTTTGCGCATCAGTATAGACATATTTTTTGGTTAAAAGAGGGCGCCAGGGTATCAAAGATTGACGTAAGACCAGACGTATTTGAGGTGTACCAGAAGCCTAGATGATGGGCATTACTTGCATACCTATCATCTACCCGATTTTAAGAGCGGAAGGATGAATTCTCGACTCTGGTATCATAACTCAAAGTGTGGGGTATGGTAAGCCCTGGCCTTCTAGATGAAAGTTTGATTGAGGTAATCTAATTTTACGTTGTTGAACTAGTATATATAGCAACATGTATCCTCAAATAGTTGACTTATTCATTTTTGGTAGATATGATGTCAAATGTTAGCTCCACAGAAAACCACCAGCATACTGAGAAGCCGTTTGTGGAATCGGCTAGTGATCTGGCAACTGAGGATCACGTCAATGTCAAAAAAAACATTGACGTCCACGACTCCACAGTCTACACATACTTGGGATTGAAAGGTGCAAAACTACATAATGCCATTTCTGGTCTAGCAGGTATGGGGTTTTTACTATTTGGTTATGACCAGGGAGTAATGGGATCATTGTTGACGTTGGAAACGTTTAGAGATACATTTGATTCGATCAATACTGTTAAATATCCACAACATGCTACATTCCAAGGGTTTGTTATAGCAATTTATGAAATAGGTTGCTTGGCTGGAGCCCTTTCAACAATTTGGATTGGTGACATGATCGGAAGAAGAAAAACTATTTTTATTGGGTGTGTAATAATGATCATTGGAGCTGTAATCCAGAGCTCTTCCTTTTCTGTTGGCCAATTAATTGCCGGGAGAGTTATTACAGGTTTGGGTAATGGTATGAATACATCCACCGTGCCAATGTGGCAGTCAGAATGTGCTAAACCTCACAAAAGAGGTAAATTGGTAATGATTCAAGGTGCATTAATTACTGGTGGTATTTGTATTTCTTATTGGATTGACTTTGGTTTTTTCTTTATCAAAAACTCATCTGTTTCTTGGAGATTTCCCATTGCATTCCAACTTATTTTTCCATTATTTATATTGCCATTTGTTATGAAATTACCAGAATCTCCAAGATGGTTATTAAAGGCTGGACATATTCAAGAAGCAGCGAGAGTATTTTCAGCACTTGATGACATCCCAATTAATGATCCAACCATTATATACGAGGTCAACGAGATTGAAAACTCGTTAGAAAAGGAAAGATTAAACGGTTCAAGTGATAAATCCAGCTTTCGCCTTATATTCACCCAAGGAGAGAACAAGAATTTTCATAGAACATGTTTGGCTATATGGTCTCAAATCATGCAACAGATAACGGGTATTAATTTGATTACCTATTATGCTGGTACAATTTTTGAGCAGTATATTCATATGTCCCCATTAAATTCAAGAATCTTGGCAGCATGTAATGGTACCGAGTATTTCCTTGCATCATGGATAGCCTTTTATACCATTGAACGATTCGGCAGGAGAAAGTTAATGATTTTTGGTGCTGTTGGCCAGACTATAAGTATGGCTATCTTAACGGGAACCACATGGGCCGCTGATCCTGATAATGGAAATAAGACTGGTGCTGGAATTGCAGCAGCCGTATTCTTATTTGTGTTTAACTCGTTTTTTGCTGTTGGCTGGTTGGGAATGACTTGGTTGTATCCAGCAGAAATCACTCCATTGAAAATCAGAGCTGCATCCAATGCATTGAGTACGGGTGCCAATTGGTCTTTCAATTTCATGGTTGTCATGATTACCCCAATTGCATTCGAAAACATCGGGCTGTATACTTATACAATTTTTGCTGCTATCAACTTTTTAATGATTCCAACAGTGTATTTCTTTTATCCAGAAACCTCTGGAAGGTCTTTGGAGGAAATGGACAAAATTTTCCAATTGTCTAACACTAAAACTCCTTGGGATGTGGTCAAAATCTCCCTCGAGTTGCCTTTTGAAAGCGATCATCGCCAACAAGATATTGAGAAGGCAACAGTCGAACACATCGAGTAACTACATCAGATTGGATCCCATCTTCTGTATGCTTTAATACATAGCTTCATAGATAAGGCTTCTACATAATTAATAGCTTTGTAATATACATAAAACCTATCAAATTCTTGTGCGTTCAAAATCTTGGACTAATGGACAAGTATCTCCTTCGATTCCCACACATACTGCAATAATATGGAAATGGAGAAATGGTATCGTAGAATGGTGTGTGGGAATTTGAGTTTCGGTTAAGCTCTAGTTTCTTAACTTGGCGATTCGACTAATCTTTTTGTGAGGGTGATAGACGGCAAGGTAAATAACACACCTGGAACAAGAGAGCTACTTCTTGATAAACAGCTTTGGTTACTTCATCATAATCCGGGGCTGCTTTTCATCAAAATCTCGTTGTGCTGAACCAAATATAATGTGATATAGCCAGATTCTCACATTGGAATGTTATTAATTTTATAGTCTAACAAAACCCGGCCACGAGTTTTGGAGTATGCCTCTTCTCAATTCTTTTCAACCGGCATTGCCTTAAAATTTAAGAATTGGAAAGTATTAACTCAGCAACCTAGGTCAAGGTTGAGGAATTATCACCCACGGGAAGTAGAAAGTAGAATGTGATAGACTAAGACCCCTTGTATTCATTAATCAAGAGGCTCCTGAATCGAATATTCTGTATCACTTGAGGCTTCTAGAGTATTGCAGTATTGCAGTATTGCTCTATGGATTATTGTAACGTTATTTGATCAATACAGTTCATATAAGACTGCCAAATTAAATTTCCGGAATTCCAAGACACTTAACATTAGGGAAGTTTATTTCCTGTCCCCACCCAGCTATATTTTTACAAAATTCATAGGATGGAGACGAGCTCGACGCGCCAGATATCATTAATCAACCAATTGTTATAAGGGAACGTCTTAAGAGAACTTGTTTTTCACTACAAGAATTGTTTAACACTCACCCCCGGGTAACTAAAATTGAAGAGACGGACTTTCAACTTGAATTAACAAAAGAAAACTTATCTTTGCTAATTTCTGAAGTCTAAATTGAAAAGTCTAGAGCGGGAACCCTTGTTGATTTTATCATTCAATCAGGAGTTGAATATTTTTTAGAGGATAAACTACGGATATAAAATTATTTTTGAACATTTAGGAGATAAAGAACGAATTAGTGTAAATATTGGACCATTCGACGTTAATGGAGGAACCGTGCATCAGAATTCTTAATTGTGATACCACTGCTCGTTTATTTAGAATTATTCTTGCCTGTGGTTGAGCCAACTCAGCCATGGCCAAGATGAGTTTTCATTGCTAGGGTATATGGCGCCACAATTAGGCTCTCTGCAAAGTGGTAATGGGCTTACAAGAGCCTCTCCTACATTGTGATATCTATAACTTACCAGCAAATTGACTCCTCATTAAAGCAAGCATTCTAAAGAAAGTTCTCCAATATTGAGTTAGTAACTGGCAGTACCGCTCTCAAGCAATGTCTATGATCCTCATGTTGATTTATTCAACATGGAGATATGACAAATTGAAATTTAGGATAAACGGAGTAATTACTTGTCTGTTCAAACTTTAAATTAGATACTATACGACGAGTTTAGACAATCAAACAACGGGGATATTTCAACAACACCACTGGTTAGTAGTTTAATTAATCAATTATTAAAGTTCTTCCATAGATATCTTTTAGTTGAGGCGGCATAATGAATTCCATTCTAGTTGTGAAAGAACATCTTCAGCCGCTTATAGTTCCTTCAAATTAGCCCATGTTTAGCAGTAAAGGGCCCTGGCCATGTGCTTGTGGGCCCTTGAAATTTCCACCCTGTTTCGGGCGAATCTACGAAGTTGCTAATGAGCAGATTTAGTCTGGCGGAGTCTTGCATACGCAGGCGTGAACCCTACTGTGCGGCACAATAGATTGCGAATCCGTAAATTAGTTAGACAAGAACCTACTATCACTGTGAATCGTAAGGCAGGTGATATGCATTGAGTCTATTTACTCACCAGCATATAAGTTAAATAGTGGAAGTGGTCAGATTCTGGATCTTAGGTTGGAGTTACCCTCAAATCGATGCATCAAACTCTTTCAGTCACGACCACAAACAAAACTTGAATGTATTTGATCTCTTCCTTAAGGCGATATCCTATAAACGCCGTTAGTTAGTTCTATACTGAGTATGCTTTGAAGAATCATCGAGCCTTCAAAAACTCATATATTAGTAAATTTAATTATAAGTTAATTAAGACTATTGCAGATACATTGCATAGATGCACAATGAATAGTACTTATAAAATCGTAATATGTGTAATTTTAGTATAGTATGTCGATCCGAATGTAAGTAAGGCATTGATATGAGCAGCCTACTGACAAGTCTAACCTAAGGTGAGAAGTGTGAAATAGTTTAAAGCCCCTTCAGTTAGGATTTAGAATAATTATGTATACATTCACCTTAAAGAAGACTTCTTATGCATCACCCCTCCTTCAACTCTAAATAAGAAACCTTTTCAGTCTATTTTTAAGCCTCGAAGAGATTCGGCGAAATTCGGTTGAACTTAACCCTATTAGCAATCTAATTACAATAAGGTTTAGGAGCGTTGAAATTCTTATTTTCTCCTCGCTTTGTGTAAAAAAACTTTTCCTTTCTATGCAATACACCCAAGCAAACACATAACATCAGCTTGCTTGAAATAGATGATAACAGCATAATTCATTCCGGTAAGTTTATGGTGAACAATCCAATTGTTTCGTTCGTAGACTCTCTCATCATTAAACAATCTGATTGTGTCCAGATGTGGCATTGATAGTGTTATGAGCCCAATTTTTCAGTGAACTTTAATCAAACCCCCGGTGGCTCATTTTTCCAAGCGAGCTCTTCCCCATATGCCGAGGAAAAACAAGATACAAGGAAGACAAATTGTTCGACCCGAATCATTACACAGCACTCAAGTTACACAATGTATATTGCTGTTGCTGGGGTGATAGTGCTTAGGCAAGTTTGTATATTTGCCACATGTATCTTCTAACAATGACGCACTTCAGTACGAAGTATGTGGGCCTGTCCAATTTATTAGAAAAGAAGCTACGTCAATAGTATGCATCTAACGGCCCAGTAATTCAACCTGCGTCATCATATAATTACTTTGAACTTCTGGGTTTTTCTCTGCGAAAATATCAATTCGCCGTGCCTGGTTCGAAATTAAAGTGACGTTCAAAAGTTTGTTAGAAAAAGGCATGAGACAGATCTCTAAGAGTGAATGATATGAACTGGCATTAGATGTATTCAAAATTACTTCAAGATTAGTGAGGTCAATCGTTTCAGGTTCATGTATGGTTAGATGCACAGTAAAGCACTTTGCGAATATTTTATCAAGATTTACCCTGGAAAAACTGCTTGAAATGCTGCAAAAGTCTAGCGATTACGTAACTTCCGTCAATGCGCATGCACCTATCGAATATTATTATGCCTAATAAATAGGCGATGTAAAACAGAATTCTATGCATACTTTGTGCCTGTCATGCATGCGTTATGTTCTACTTATTAATTGTGTTCAATTAATCTAGTCATACAATCGTACAATCCCTCTAATCTATGATTTAGAACTCATGAAAAGAAATTGGGCGTTTCTGTACTTTCATGTAGCTAATTTTGGTCTGATTTCACTTACTGAATATACTATTTAAACTCTTCATGATGTCTCCCATTTGTATAACTTTTTCAAAAGTGAACAATTCAAATGAAGTTACTGAGCATTAGTTTCCTTGCAAGTGTTCTTGCTATTGCTAATGGTAAGCAAATCTCGGGAGTTTTCAAGAGTTTCGACTCTTTGGAATATCAAGCAGGTGCAAATTATCCTCATGTTACACCTGCCTCCCCCAGTTGGGTTGCCACTCTTGGTTGGGAAATTGATAGTTCCAAGGCTTCCCCTGGAGACACATTTACTCTTACATTACCATGTGCTTTCAAGTTTACTGATGATTCTAATACAATCAAATTACTGGCAAGTGGTACAGACTATGCTACTTGTACCCTGACAAATGGTGAAATTATCGTTCCACAATCCACTCTTCAATGTACTGTTACCAATGCCATTAGTTCGGTCGAACTGGCATCCGGTACTGTCTACTTCCCATTCACATTTAACGTTGGTGGTTCAGCTTTGTCTGCTGATCTTGAGAGTGCTAAATGTTTCAAAGCGGGTCAAAATAAAGTAACCTTTTACGATGGTGACAAAGCTATCTCGACAAATGTTAATTTCGAAGGTAATAAGCAAGATGGCTTAGTTTACAATTTAAAATATCTTCCCAGTTTGAACACCTATGAATCCTATGCATTGGCTGGTAACTGTCCATCAGGATATTCTTCAGGTACTCTTGGTATTTCTCTTGCAAATTCCGACATCGATTGTTCCTCAGTACATGCTGGTATTTCTAATCAACTTAATGACTGGAACTTCCCTCAATCTACCACTGATGACTTCCAATTTGATGCTTCCTGTAGTAATAACAAATATGTGATTACATACAGGAACATTCCTGCAGGATACCGTCCCTTTATTGATTTTTTGTCTAACAATCTTGGATTTGACAGCACTCGTGTGACTTACACTGACACTTACACTTGTAAGAGTGGAACTCGTAAAAACAACAATAAAGCCGTTAACTGGGGTTTATATGACAATGGTGGATCTGGATCAAATGGTAATGTTATCAAACTTGTTACGCTGACTTATTCTGGATCAACCACCAAGATTACTACTTTGCCTTTCACCTCTGGTCAAGGTAACACTGAAACTATTGTGATTGTTGTTCCAACTCCAACCGTTACTACAACCCAAACTTGGACTGGCCTGGGTACCACCACGATCACTAAACCTGCTACTTCTGGAGGAACTGCCACTGTGATTATTGATGTACCAACTCCAACCACTACTATTACTGAGACTTGGACTGGCCTGGGTACCACCACAATCACTAAACCTGCTACTTCTGGAGGAACTGCCACTGTGATTATTGATGTACCAACTCCAACCACTACTATTACTGAGACTTGGACTGGCCTGGGTACCACCACAATCACTAAACCTGCTACTTCTGGAGGAACTGCCACTGTGATTATTGATGTACCAACTCCAACCACTACTATTACTGAGACTTGGACTGGCCTGGGTACCACCACAATCACTAAACCTGCTACTTCTGGAGGAACTGCCACTGTGATTATTGATGTACCAACTCCAACCACTACTATTACTACCACCTGGACTGAATCGTTTACCAGTACTACTACTGCTACTGGTAACGGTACTGAAACTGTGATCATTGAAGTCCCAACTCCAGTTACTACCACCACTGCTACTTGGACTGGATCCTTCACTACCACCACTACTGCCACTGGTACTGATGGTACTGAAACTGTCATCATTGATGTTCCAACTC
>JAKTXH010000047.1:0-94880 GCA_030561405.1 Suhomyces atakaporum
AAATAGACAAAGGTCAGAATACAATGAGAAAATAGACAAAGGTCAGAAGACAATGAAAAAGGAGACGATCATGAAACGAGGAGCTCGAACTCCTATGGGAAGAAAAGTATATAAAGACATAGAAATTATAGTTAGAAGAGAGGAGATTTATTAGTGGTGTTATCTATTAGCTGCTTAGATCTAATAAACTCCAGTAAAGGTATTAGGACTTAGTTGAATACAAAGTTAATAAGACGTTTCCAAATTATAATCGCTACAGAAAGGCTAACTAAGGACCGATCTGTTAAAAAAAAAGAAAGCTAATGCTAGATACACACCATCTAATCTGAGAGGTAAAAATTGGTTCCCACACGCTACAAATCAGAACAACAATTCGTTGATTTTGACAGTATTTTCCTCCATAGAGTATAATTAGTTATGTGTTTTCCACTGCTGAAATAGTATATAACCCCTCTGCTAGGTTATCATTAGATAGCCGGCATAAAACTAGATTATAATATACTGACTGCAAAAAAAAACCTAGTACCTGAAAACAGTTCCTGATCCATGTTTACTATTTGTAATGTGGATGGATGGATTTAAAAACCTGAGATGATCTGGCAAACTTCATAAAGCTGATCCCACGGACACAAGGAGGCACAGCCATGTAAATCGAGCCTTATCCGTCAAAGTTTGCTCTCCATCCAAAAATTGAATGAATGATAACTGTCCACTCCTTAAACCCGCTATTTCCCGAGCATATGCTAGACACTGTTCGGCTATTGAAGGGGAGTCACTTAGTTAGAAAATAAATAACTAATTTCATCATAAGTTGTAGCCGTGAAGTCAAGGCAGGCGTATACTCCATGTCTTTTATTTTTTTTTTTTTGAGAAATAATGACGCCATCTTGTTAATACGCAAAGGATGTACCAAGTTGCAATTAGATTGAAAATTGAAGAGACCCACTCAAAATTCTTCAGAGGACAATTTACCGGTGTTTCACTCAAGTTTTTATTCGCTGAACAACTTGGTTATATCATCAGTAGTTTTACCAGGCTTATTGCAAAAGGGAAGAACTTATGAGTTCGTCCAACAAACAGCCGCTGTATCTAGAGATCTTATGATAGGTCCGATTTCATTTAGGGGGATTCCCCAAAAGAGAAGTGCTTCAAGGTTAAGACCGTTGAAGTTTAAGTAGTGTCTGGAAAAACTCTTGACATATGCCGTAGCCCTCATGCAACATGCGGAAAATAGAACTTTGGAAGAAGTATATGGTTTGGTTTGAAACAATACCCTGTTACATTACAAAGAAGAAGTTTAGCCCCGTTGAGCATTCATCAAGACATATTGAGATTTTTTGCAATCTATCTAATCAGGAGCTGCAATGAATCCCCCACCTTAGAAATACTTCAATTAATAGTAAGGCTGGAATCACAAGGCTCCGCGCAATTTAGTATGTAATGTGGGTGATCAACACGAATTATCATCTAGCATAATTTGATATATCAGTTGGGGGTGAGCCCTGGCGGGACATTAATTCATGGGGAAGCATAATTAGGGCACACGGCATTCCAAGGCGTCGCTACAACATATGTATCGAAACGTACCATTTAATTAAAGGTACGAATTAGTCCATACAGTTGTGAGATACCCTACGTTAGTCTTATAGACATTCAGGAATACAATCTGTAAAAGACCCCCACGATAGGTTCGAACTTAGAAACTTGCTAAAGAACCGTTGAAACCACTATATATAGTTAAATTATTACTGGAGTAGTCGAAGGCTGGTGCCTCGTGACGTCAAGTAAATTTTCGGTATGAAGGTTACAATTGAAACAATTACATATCGACTAACAAGGGCGGAATTTTGGAAGTTGTCAGTCTAGTAATTCGTATAGCTAAATTTCATATGATAGTACTTAGACCCTGATAAAAAAAGAAAAGAAACTCCAATATGGAGTTATTAAAACTGACTAAGCCGTTGGCTTAAAAATTGCGCGGCTGAAAGGTTTTAAATGTAAATATTGTAGCAAAAAAAAAATTATCACGATTCTGGGAGTAGATTGATTGGTTGAAAGTCTTCTATTATCAAGATTGGGTGATTGGTTGTCACATCAACTGATCGTCAGATTTGTACCTGAATAAATAGGCGTCCAGGTTGAGCCTTCATGAATATTCCAGAACCGGAAGTGAGCCCTGTGCCAGATGTGCGACAGGCTAAATGGGAGCCCCCAACAGAAGAAAAATTCTGAAATGGTGAATAGATGGTTTGGATGCGGATTGAAAGGCTGAAATCAACAGTTGCGGGGAATTGAGGCTACGGCTGTATAAATCTATTAAATATAGGGAGTTGTTGAATGTCACTAAGAACTAAAAAAGGCGGTGCTTATTATTTTATTTTTATTTATTTTTTGTTTTATATCATGGGGAGAATGGAAAATTTGAAATTAGTTACGAGCAGGGTCCTAACTATTTTGTTAGACAACCTGGAGTAACAGGTGAGTGCATCAGTTCGTATCTGTACGAAGAGTTACCCAAATGATTATGGATTTGGAAACTTCATCAGTAATTCTGATTAATGAACATACAAATCCGATGGTGATGAAGAAAGTAAAAGATTGTCAAACCTTGAATTTTATTTTCGTATTGATAGTTTTAGGGTGCACTCCCTGTCAAATATAGTTAAAGTGTGATCGCATTAGAAGAAAATTACAACTTTGAGCAAAAAAAAAAAAAGGGTGCGAACCCGTCTTAAATGGAAACCAGAACCTCGGCACTCGTCCCAATTGGGTAACACCTCATTACTAAGTTGCTGCAAGTTTTGTCAATTATTAAAATTTCCGCCAGTTTATTAGTTAAAGCGGCTCAATTATTCAAAGCCATAATGAAGTTTCTGGTAGTATAAAGTTTATGCAGGCTTCAACTATATATATATGTAGTTCTGCCGTTTCAATAATCATTCATATATCCTTAGTGACAGTTATCACTTTTCATATAATCATTATTTATTCAATTAATTTTTCTCGGGTCGGAACTACTTAATACCCTTACCGATTCCTATATTAATAACTTATGGCTAGCATTTAAGCTTCAAGTAGCTTGATCCTTAATATGACCCATTCTCCTACATCTGATCATTCTCATGGTTTCCATCACACCAAGAAAAAGCGGGTTGGTAAAGCTTGTGACTCTTGTCGGATCAAAAAGACAAAATGTGATGGTAAAAAACCTTGCAGTCGTTGTATTCTTGACAACAAAATTTGTGTTTTCACCGAAAAGAAGAAACAACGTGAAAAGAGTCATCCTGTGGGATATGTGGAGCTTTTGGAAACTCGTTTAGATATCTTGACCAAATCCCTTGAAAAATTGGTAGATTTAAGTACCCCTCATCTTCCATTTCTTCAAGAATTGGTAGCTGAACATGAGGCTAAGAAGGCTCAATCCCCTGATGGATTGAGGCTGAAGGGAATTAAACAAGAATTTGATTCTAACGATGAAATGAGTGAATATGACAACGACCATTCTGATGATGATGAATCTAATGATGATGATCTTATGAGTGATTCTTCCGTTCCTATCAATAAGGTTGTTGCTTATTTAATTAATAGAGAATCTTTACTTTCAACTTTACCTGTGGAATGGGAACGTGGTGCTCTTATTGCTGCAAACTTTAACCCTAAAGATGTTACTTCTAGTGCCAAATTGTTTGCTGAACATAAGAATAACGTTCAAGATCAAGAAGATCCTAGATCAAAATCTAAGGGTAATTACACTCTTATGCTGGCCCATGCTCATACTTCTCTGCAATCCAGTCTTACTGAAGGTGGTCCAGGTTTTACTCTTGGTGGTTATTCTTCTTCTGGAGGAATGTTACTTGCAAATTCAGCAACTACAAACTCGGCCGATTTTTCTTCAAGAGGGTCTTCCATAAATGAACATCATATCAGTGATTTCGAATCAGATACAAATGCAAGTACCTTATCTTGTTGCAATACTTCAAACACTCCCCTTCAACGTTCATTCACAGACAACACTTCTATTAAAACTGAACCTTCTTCTCCTCCAATGGATGGCTTTCCCGCTCGTGCTAATTCACTCTTCATCCACCAAGGGAATACCACCAATGGCTCTACAAGTTCTTCAAGAAGTAGTAGTTCTGTTGCGTTACTTACTAGCAAATTCGAAAGTCAAGGTTTATCATCACCAGTGGATTCTTCTCAAGATGTGGCCCGTGGACGTCAAATTCTTCTGAGAAGAACCAGTCAACGTTCTAGTTCACCTTCAGCTGCCAAAATCAAGAATAGTAATCATGTTCATAAACGTCCACATGGTAGAACTGATAGCTTCCTTACCGCTAAAGGTAGACGCAGAAGTAGCTTAAATGGAATTACAGGACAACTTATACCCGGTCTGCTTAATCCTGGTGATGCTGTGTATGAACATAATACTCTGGTTGTGCGAGGTGGTTTAATGGATGGAATCCTTTTATCACCACAATCATCTCGTAACCCAGATCCATTATATGATCATAAATTTGATGATTTAAGAGCTTCAAGTATAGATGACTTTGGTAATGCGTTTACAGAACTCCCTTCGGATACTTTTAGAATTCAAAGTGGTGTTCCATCACCTTCCTCACTTTTTGATCCTCTGAATGGACCTGATCATCCTCATTTCACAACTGTACCTCCAACCTTATCTATGAGTGAAGTTCCTTCAGCTGGTGGATTACTTGAAGAGGAAGGTTTTGATTTTTTAAGCAATAGTCCTTATATGACTTAAGCTACATTTTAGATTATCACAACTTATGACCAAACTTATGGGTTCTAGATTATTGGTTCCCATAACACTACTATATTTAATGACTATTGCTATTACGATTTTTAATTCACATTTGTTCTATCGGATTGTAGGTATGCCTGCTAAATTATTTAACTGTGTATACTTAATAAAATAAATTCTATTATTATCTGAGATGCATGAGTGAACCCTTTCCCGCGAACAATTGGATTACAAAACATTAGTATATTCCGGATAAGACGAGTTTTTTCTTTTCTTTGCAATGATGACAAAAGAAACAATTATCATCTTCTAGTCACGTAATAGCTAATCTTCATATCCGTTATTATCTTGAATGTTAATGTTAGATTATTTCAGGGAATACTTCCCTAAGTTTCTTTTTGAATAGAGTTTTAGTTCTGGACTTAAAGGGTGTCCATCACGTGAAGCCGTGCAAAAAACCCCTACTGTTGTAAGGTAGATGGCTCGGCCGAAACTACCCTATTTGTTAATTCCCGGGGGTCATTTCATGCACGATGTCATGTTAACGGCCGAAACGGTACTAAAGTAGGTCAAGACACCGAATAATTCTGATAAGACGGTGCTAGATCAGTCTATCCTGATTAATCACAGACCTGAATACAAATTATCGATATAGACACTCATATCACCCCACGTAATCTTCTAACACCAATTTTAAATGAATGCGACTATTGGCCAAAATCTTTCCATTTTACTTTTTAAAACGGTTTGGGCTGAACTGGATCAGTTACGCATAATACTAACTAACCATTTATCCCATTATTTGCTCAAGCAGAAGGGATATACTTGCTCTAAAATCTCTAATCATCTTTGAGATAGTGAATTCACTTGCCTACTTGGGAAAGAATAGCCCAAAAATTAGACCGAACAAGGCGTAGTCCGTAACTTGCAGCTTCACTAAAATGTTAATTCCGGTGGATGGGTTTAATATATTATTTCGAGCAATATTTTGAGCAATGTTCAAGTGAGGCTTAATCGACATTAAATATTTAGTTCTGTACAGCCGAACGGCTAAAGAATTGAAATTCCAAGACATATTATTATTATAATTGTAAACATAATAATGGTATTCTCTTATCGGTATTATGACAAGCATGGTATTTTTCAAACACCTCAATCAATCTGTGTACTTTCTTGCTTTTCTGTCTTTTTGAAATTGATTCATCTTGAGCCTAGAGCAATTATGATTTTAGTTCTTCTACACCACTACATGCTTACTTCCACCCGTTGTTGCTTGATTTAAGAAAGCAATGTCATAATTTTAGACTCGGAATCAAGGCGCATACTTGCATATCGAACACTACAGCCCAAAGATAGTTCAAAAACCTTTACTAAAAATCATGTATATCATCTAATTGATAGCATGTTCCGTAGTAATTCGCCTATCTATAAAGTCATATGAAAGCAACAATTATATTATAATGTAAGTGAAATTCAACTATTAAAATAATCACAAAGCCAGCAACTCCACAACCAGCGCTTGAAAATTATAATTACAAATTAGGTACCAACACGAACCTTCCAGATCAGTTTCAAGCGTAGTGGCGTCTAAAAACTACGCAAATCGCCTTAACATGCCACTTTAACATTAGCGACCATGCGGCTGTCATATTGCTAGTTTAAAATTGTGTTCATTATCCAACTCAACTTTCTTTCTTAATCTTAATAATTTACAAACTAAACTAGATCGTATCTACTAAACACACTGTGGTATGTAACAATGAAGGTGCTCAAGGGTTTGTTAATCTTATTCTCAATTCCACTTGGTTGAGATCCTATAAATAGATATGCCCCTATGCATCAATGCACTTTATCACTTTGCACAGAATCCGTATTGGTACTAAACTGATATAGATATGGCAATAAAAAGTTATTGACCACACAATGGTTGTGGCCCAATAGGCAGTTTACATCTTTTGAAAGTTTAATTTGTATTAATTCAAGATTCTAACTATTACTTACCTAATGGCGGATATCCGCAATCTATCATCAATACCATTGCTTTAAGTTTTAGTTTGCTATGATTGCTTTGTGTGATTTTCAAGTTGTTATCATAACTGATGTAACATTCACACAATGTATAATTTTACACAGTTATGGTTTAATTGTCACATTATCGTTTTATTCATCAAAACTAAGGCGCATCAGTACATTCCCAGTCGGTAGGTTCATATGCTCCTGGTTGGTCAATACTCTCGATTTCTTTTTGAGTCAATTCATAGCCGTTCACTTCTAAATTAGCCTCTAATCTACTAGGTGTCTTTGATTTTGGTAAAGGAATATATCCCTTCGAAAGAGACCATTTGATCAAAATTTGAGCAGGTGTCTTGCCATATTTCTTACAAGCTCTTGCCAATCCCGAGTCAGAATTGGACAGGTCGAGCTTTGTACCATGTGTCAATGGGGCATATGCCTCCACTTGAATGCCTTGGGATAAGCACCATTGCGCCAATTCCGTCCTCATAACCCACGGACTAATTTCAATTTGATTGACTACTGGAGGAATTGTCAAATTAGACCATTCTAAAAGCTCCTCAATATGATGTTTTCCATAATTGGATACTCCAATAGATTTTACCAGACCAGATGCAACGGCTTCTTGCATGACCCCCCAACTTTCTAATCTTTTGGTTTTGCCAGGGAGTGGTGAATGGATTAACAATAAATCAATATACTTAAGAGGCCCAATTTTTTGCAACATATCTTCAATAGCTGCCTTGGTGGCCGAGCTTCCTAATTGACTGTTCCAAAGCTTGGTGGTATAGAAGAAATCCAGACGTTTAGCTTCGGGGTGTTCTTGAAGGTACTGAGCAATACCTTTGGCGACCTCCCTTTCATTGTTATAAAGGACAGCAGTATCAAAGTGACGGTATCCAAGCTTACACGCTTCGTATACGATTGAAGCGGTTTGAGATGAAGGAAGGTTATAGCAGCCCATTCCAATGGATGGTATGGAGTAGCCGGAGCTGAGTTTGATCTGACGGAGTGACATAATTGGAAATGAAATTGAAAAGAGTTAAACTGAAATAACGTTGCTAACTCTTGAAAGTGGATGTACTAACTACTTTACTGAATATTACAATGGTTATATACTGGTGTGCACACATCACACCTATCAGTTAGCAACTAAGCGACACCTGAGCAAACCTGAGCCTGAAATAGAGTTTAGGAGATCAGAATCAAACAGCATGGAAGAATGCAAAACTAAATGGCGGAATTCCTTCTTGAGATACGATAGTAACCTCTTCAAAAAGATATGGTCCTCTTCATTTTTGATATGGTCCTCTTTAAATTGAGTATGTGAGGATAAGGGGTATTTTTGGTCTCCACAAGAGTTACAACAGGTGATACCTCTTGAAATCAAAGTGACACCATCTACTAGTGGCAAACGTGGTCAGATTAGACTAGATCATCACTATTGACATCACTCCTTCCTGGTACCACCTTTTTTGCTGGTGGTTTTTGGTCAAAAATTCACAATTTTCGGAACTTCTTTCAAGTTCTCAAATCTTTGATTCTCTGATAATTTGTGGTTTGGTTTACGGTTTTGAGACTTCGGCTTAGTTCACGTGGAGAGCAAATCAACCGATAGCCCGGGTTCAACCGAGTCTCATCATCCGATGTCAACTGGTGATGTAGTTGACAATTGCCACGAGGGTGTAAAATCGAAATCGATAAAGGAAATTCTTCCATGAGGTTCTACGAGCCACCTCCCGCCTCAAGTCTAAATTTCAATGGGTCATGCACACGAAATTACCTAGTGGTTGATTAGTCAACTTGGCTGTCCAATGTGACTCAAATTACTCGTAGCTTGCGTGGTTTTGCCCATGAACCAGCCAATAGGAATGCGCCAAATCACTTCCATTTGTCCTGCGAAACCTACTTTGTGAATTTTAAAAAATTGGTCGAGAATTGGGCTCTCTAATTGGTCAATGAGGGAATATTGACGCATTATTAATCCAATTCCTGCACTGGGGACTCTTCTTGGCATGACCAATGCTGGGCCAGGTCGCCTTTGGTGGTGTGAGTTCGGTCTCGGAGTTCTCTCATGCGGCCCTCGCACCCTAAAAGTGTTTTACAGGTTAACCGACGATTTTCACAGCGATCCCGGAGACAGCAACACCCCTTGACCCGGAACAAATCGGTGCCCCAGAATTGAATATCAATGGTTATACCCCAATTTTTACAAGGTTAATTGGATTCAATTCTAATTATTTCCAATCATAACCGGTTCATACCGGGTTAGTTGCCAACAGTTAATATCTGGTGCTTATGCATCTAACCTGTAAATCCATCCGCAACTGACGTCTCCAACTTTGCGAATGGAACACTTTGCCCCGGTGGACAATATAAATTGGAGGCAACTTCCCGCACTTTTGAAATTTCTCATCATCTATATTTCATATATTTAAACATGGCTATCACTATTGGTATTAACGGTTTCGGACGTATCGGACGTTTGGTTTTAAGAATTGCTTTGCAAAGAAAGGACATCACTGTTGTTGCCATCAATGATCCATTTATTGCTCCAGATTACGCTTCTTACATGTTCAAGTATGATTCCACCCACGGTAGATACGATGGTGAAGTCAAATCCGAAGGTGACTCTTTAGTCATTGACGGTCACGCCATCAAGGTTTTCGGTGAAAGAGACCCAGCTTCTATCCCATGGGGTAAGTCTGGTGTTGATTACGTTATCGAATCCACCGGTGTTTTCACCACCAAGGAAGGTGCTCAAAAGCACATTGACGGTGGTGCCAAGAAGGTTATTATTACCGCCCCATCTTCCGACGCCCCAATGTTCGTTGTTGGTGTTAACGAAGACAAGTACACCCCAGACTTGACCATTGTTTCCAATGCTTCTTGTACCACTAACTGTTTGGCTCCATTGGCCAAGGTTATTAACGACACCTTCGGTATTGAAGAAGGTTTGATGACCACCGTCCACTCCATCACCGCCACTCAAAAGACCGTTGATGGTCCATCCCACAAGGACTGGAGAGGTGGTAGAACCGCTTCTGGTAACATCATTCCATCTTCCACCGGTGCTGCTAAGGCCGTTGGTAAGGTTATCCCAGAATTGAACGGTAAGTTGACCGGTATGTCTTTGAGAGTTCCTACCGTCGATGTCTCCGTTGTCGATTTGACCGTCAGATTGAAGAAGTCTGCTACTTACGAAGAAATCTCCGAAGCTATCAAGTCTGCTTCTAACGGTGCCTTGAAGGGTGTCTTAGGTTACACTGAAGATGCTGTTGTCTCCACCGATTTCTTGGGTTCTTCTTACTCTTCCATCTTTGATCAAAAGGCTGGTATCTTGTTGTCCCCAACCTTCGTCAAGTTGATCTCTTGGTACGATAACGAATTCGGTTACTCTACCAGAGTCGTTGACTTGTTGGAACACGTCGCTAAGGCTTCTAATTAACTAGCCACCAAATTATAAGTATCTTAGGAAACTTGTAATTTGAACTGGAAGCCTAGCACCCATTATATATGATTAATGAATGCTTGACTTGGCTACAAGTCTGTATTAGAAAAATTGTTTAACTTCTATTGTAATGTTCATATAATTCATAAAAAGCAAGTCACGTGTTCGGCCATGGAACCTCTATGTTTACATCTCCTACCGTTAAATCATCTACTTCATGACTTCTGATACTTCGGTTGATCTTTTCGTTAACCAGACGTTTCGGCTTTTCAAATGTAACCAACCAGCACCTTTACTTTCCCCCAAGCAAACAGAGTACCTCAAAGTAAACCTTTCCCGTCACCTTTACCATCAGTATACAACTACGATTCGGCAACAGGAATTGATAACACGATACGATTCAGCTAAGGACGTGTACGATGCACTCAAGATCACACAGGAAGAACAGAACGACAGGTACAAGATCAACTACTTGGTGATACGATGTGGGTCGCTAGTTCCCAAGCAGATCTTGATATTTATAAGTAAAGATTCGACGTGTTCAAGTACTGACTACAACACGGTGTTAATGAAGAGAGTGACCAGTTTTCAGGATGAGTACTTGTTTTCGCTTTTGACCAACTTGATCGAATTGGAGGTACCAATGGTAATCAGAGAGTACCGACTTCTGAGTGAACATATATTGGATATAACCAATCAAGTGTTGGGAGGTCTCGTGGGAGATTCCGAGGAGGGTGTGGAGGGGCACGAAGCTGGTTTGCTCGAGCAGGTTATAGGAGACGTTGAGATCACATATGGCATGAACGAGAAGAGCATTAATAAGAACCTACGCAATATTAAGGTGACTGTCCCCCACGCCGACGTGATCAAATTTCGAGGGGGTCCGGTGGTGTCAAAGGTACAAGAGTTTTTGTTCAAAGCAACTACCATGAACTTGGATAACTTGGGAATCGTGAAGTTTACTTCCAGTGTGATTTCGTTGGGGGTAGAGGGTAAGGTACGGATAGGTGGTGGGTTGATGGGAGAACTGAAACAGCGATGTGTTTGGAAAGTACTTGAGAGTTTTGTTGAATGAACCCTCGGGCCAAAAGGGATATCGCTGGATCATACCCACTGACTATTCTTCGAAATGAGTTGTCGAAGATTTATCAACAAATTTTCCAAGACTTGACAGTGTTGTATTGAAGACTTGATGGTTATTAAAAAGGCTACACTACGAGTTGATTCAGATGTTGACACGAACAGCTTATTATGCCAATTCGAGGGTATTTTGTGTACACAATGTGGTGGACCATATATGTGCTAGAAAGAACGCATGGAACCGGACTTGGGGTGTGAATGTGCAACTTTACGAGTAAAATTTGTACAACTTGCTCTTGCTCAATTTACACCTAAGTTCGTTCAAATGACCTGATTCAGTATTCGCCGGAGAGTTGCATGGCAGTCGCATGGCAGTCGCAGCTTCTAGAAGCCGGAGATCGGCCTAAATACCCCCAAAGAACATTTAAGCTTCCATGACATCTGTATGGCTTGTGTTTCCACACATCCCAGGCTTGAAATGTTTCCCTCAGTTTAAGGGTAGGATCTTTCGGATATGTGCAATAGTTAAGCCTTAAATCAAAAGGAAAATAAACAACATGAGATCCCGAAAACGGAATCACCAGCCAAAACTCGGCCAAACCTAGCCCGATCAAGTTTTTTGCTAATTCACATCAATTTATTCACCTTATATACATAAACTGTAAATATTATACTTTCTTAAGCTCCATCTCGCCTTGTTAAATTTCCCCCTACAATTTTTCACATTTTGCAACGTGTGTTTTCAATGCTTGGCCTGCACATTTTTACCACGCGTTTAACACGTAGCTGAAAAGTATCCACCACCAACATGTCTGATTTCTCTACCCTGACCCTTCGTAGAAGAGTCAAGGAGTCTGGATCATCCAGTCCTGAACCCGAAGTTGTTGATGATGAAAAACGTGTTCAGTATGAAGAAGCACGCGAATTGGCAGAATCTGTTAGTAAATTGGAAGCAATTTTGGCTCCAATTGCCTTTACCATTCTTTCATTTTTTGTTAGATTGTACCGTATTGGTATCAATGATGCAGTTGTTTGGGATGAGGCACACTTTGGAAAGTTTGGCTCTTATTATTTAAGACATGAATTTTATCATGATGTTCATCCTCCATTGGGTAAAATGTTAATTGGTCTTTCTGGTTATTTGGCCGGTTATAATGGATCTTGGGATTTCCCTTCTGGTGAAACATATCCTGATTATATTGACTATACTAAAATGAGAATTTTCCAAGCTACTTTCTCGGCTTTATGTGTTCCATTTGCTTACTTTACCATGAAAGAAATCGGCTTTTCCGTGCCTTCTACTTGGTTATTTACTTTAATGGTGGCTTTGGAATTATCTTACGTCACTTTGGGTAAGTTTATTTTGCTTGATTCTATGCTTCTTTTCTTTACTGTTACTACCATCTTTTGTTTTGCCAGATTCGATTCTCATAATAAAAAACCTTTGGAATTCTCCAGAAAATGGTGGAAATGGCTTTTGTTGACTGGATTTTCAATTGGTTGTACTTGTTCCGTTAAAATGGTGGGTTTGTTTGTTACCACTTTAATTGGTATTTATACTGTGGTGGATCTTTGGAATAAATTCGCTGATAAATCCGTTTCTTGGTCTCGTTATGCTTACCACTGGTTTGCAAGATCAGTGGGTTTAATCTTAGTGCCTATCTTAATTTTCTTGATCAGTTTTAAGGTCCATTTCGATTTGTTATACAAATCTGGAACTGGTGATGCCAACATGTCTTCATTATTCCAAGCCAACTTACTTGGATCAGATGTGGTTGGTGGTGCCAGAGAAGTGTCAATTGGTCATTCAGTTGTCACCCTTAAAAACCAAGGTTTATCTGGTGGTTTATTACACTCTCACGTTCAAACTTTCCCTGAAGGTTCTAAACAACAACAAGTTACTACTTACTCCCATAAAGATTCCAACAATAACTGGATTTTCCAAAGACCTAGATTTGAAGAATACTACGACACCGAAAACAATACCGAAATTGAATACGTGGTGGATGGTATGTCTGTTAGAATCATGCATCCAATGACTGGTAGAAACTTACATACTCATGACGTACCAGCTCCTGTTTCCAAGGGTGAATTCGAAGTCGCTGGTTACGGTAACTTGACCATTGGTGATGATAAGGATAATTGGGTGGTTGAAATCATGGAACAACATTCTTCAAATGAAGACAAGATCAGATTACACCCATTGACTTCTTCTTTCAGATTGAGAAATACCGTCATGAACTGTTACTTGGGTGTAACTGGTAACTCGTTACCTCCATGGGGTTTCAGACAAGGTGAAGTAGCCTGCTTAAAGAACCCATTCAAAAAGGACAAGAGAACTTGGTGGAATATTGAAAACAACCGTAACGAAATCTTACCACCTGCTCCTGCCGAATTTTCTTTGCCAAGGACTAGATTTATTAGAGACTTTATTCAAATCAATTTGGCTATGATGGCCACCAATAATGGATTGGTTCCTGATTATGATAAACAAGATGATTTAGCTTCTTCTTTCTGGGAATGGCCTACTTTACACACCGGTATTAGAATGTGTAGTTGGGCTGATGAAAAGGTCAAGTACTATATGCTTGGATCTCCTGCCACCACTTGGACTTCTACTGTTGGTGTTTTCTTGTTCTTCTTTGTGGTGTTATTTTACTTGATCAGATGGCAAAGACAAATCGTCGATTTCCCATCATCTGAACCTCAAAAATTGAGATTGTTCTTGATGGGTGGTATCTACCCAATGTTTGGATGGGGATTACATTTTGTTCCTTTCGTGATCATGGGAAGAGTTACTTACGTTCATCACTATGTTCCAGCTCTTTACTTTGCCATGTTGGTGCTTGTTTATGAAATTGAACTTTTCACACTTCCATTGATTGCTCGTAATGCTTCTCCTATTAAGAAGATAGCTTACGTGGTAATTTTTGCTGTTGCCTACATTGGAGTTGCTGGTACTTTCTATTACTTGAGACATATCTCTTTTGGTATGGAAGGTCCAAAGGCAAACTGGTCTCATTTAACGTTATTGAAATCGTGGAGAATCTCGGACGATAACTACAGATAGAATTATTTCTAAATCTGATGTAAAATTACTGACCGACGAGGTTGAAGAACTCTTGTTGGCTACAACACTAGTATAAAATACATAGTAAGATAAGATGATATTAATGGTTGTAGAGTAGTTGATGAAGCAGAAATAGTAAGTAAAACTGTTCATAAAAAAAGGGTCCTGGTTATGATTATGTCTATAGTTCATTACTGTGATATATACAACTTGGTATTCTGTTGGGGATGGAAGGCATAGCTCGAACTAAAACTTTCAAAATAATATCTAATCCGGAGTGCAATAATCCAATCAGAAAAATGATCTAATGATATCTTCTTTGGTTAATCTGGAGTTACAACATATTGAATAAATAATCAGAAATTGATCCAGTAATTTTTCCAGCTTTATGGTTTCTTAAATTTTTCTCTCTAATTAATCCACTAAAACAAGATCGTGGTCACTAACTTATTCTACGATATGGGTTCCAAAATTCCCTCCAGCTGTGCTCACACCAATAGATCCATTAATTAAATTGTACTTACTATCATCCCCATAAATCTCATAGTACTGTATAAAATCTCACCATCCGTGACCATTACAAATCATACTACACCATGATTCCCAGACCCAGAATAGCTACCAGGATAGCCAGAGTACCCAGAACGCTTCGGGTATTTCCAAGAATCTCCCTAATCAGGCTTTACTCCCAGCCAACTTCATCCGCCAAACCAGACACTTCTAAATCTTTCAAGGCAGCCTCATTTGGCATCCCCAAAGAACCAGAATCATCTCAGCTGAACCCTCAACACGAGCTGGTACCTCAAGAAGACATAGACGATTTCAATCTCACCAAATTGATTCATGGGACCACAGACTTACAACTCGCCATCACTGCTAGAGCCAGTGCTAAACTTAACACAATCGCTCAAGACGATAACAACCCAAACACTGCCCTCAGGATCAGTGTGGAGAGTGGAGGGTGTCATGGGTTCCAATACAACTTGTTGCTTACTGATTTGAAAAAAGAGGTGGAAGGGGATGACGAGTTGTTGGTATTCAAGAGAGATGATGGTACCGGTCAAATAGCACAAGTAGTGTTGGACGAGTCGTCATTGGAGATTTTGCAAGATTCTAAGATTGACTATACAAAAGAGTTGATAGGGAGCTCATTCAAAGTGGTGGACTCGCCTTATACGTCGACAGCTTGTGGTTGTGGAGCATCTTTTGATTTTGATTTTGAGAAATTACAGAGAAAGAAGGAAAAGGCTAACTAGAGACAGTTGGAGAGACCACAAGGAAGTCTAGAGGGAGTTACAAAGGCCAAGCTATAATCAACACTAAAGCTCTAGAACCTTGAACCCTGACAAGACAACCCTTTTGATACCAACAGATGAGCAAATCGGAACTAACCCAAAGGAAATGTTTCTCTATTCAGTGTTATATATGACACTGCCTGATCCCATTATTTATTAAAGACTATTCAATCAGGGCCGACTATACACTTTCGTTGACAATATATTACTTATTAGTCGAGTACACGATTCAGAATATACTACTACCAGAACTCTGTCTACACTGTATATAGTAACGAATAGCATGTAATAAAGTTCATAAGAGATCACACGATCAGAGGAATTAAACTATGGAGGGAAAGTAGCAAAATCGTAAATGCAATGTCATCATCATGAATGGATCTAAGCCAAGATCTCATTGATACCTCTGATACTCTTGCTGGAATAGAACCGGACATCCACATCATCGTCATTTTGTAATTTTTCCAAGTTAGTTAAAATTTCTGAATTAATTAATTTGTGTAATTCTTCTTTACTAATAGTGTCATTTTTCAACAAGCTTTCCACAACCACGAAATAAGATTTGGCCACATTGAATCTAATATTTGGAACTGCATCCACGATCAAACTATTGATGAAAGGTAACATTTTAGCTTTAATAATATCATAGTCAATCACGGGAATTAAGCTTGTTATAGCAAACAAACATGTAATTCTGATAATAAAATTCGAATAATCAATCTTATCATCTTCATCAATTTTATCATCATTATTTAAAAGACGATTAATGATTTCCGAATTGGCCCAGTTAGAACCAAAAATAGAAGTCAATTCTTTCAAATTTTTTACAGCTGCATCTCTAATAGCAAAGACGGGATCCCACAACCATGACATACACAATGATAATAATTCATCCTTGAAAAATGATTCTCCTAATTGATTAGCCAACTTTGGAATATATTCAATAATAGCCAATCTGACTCTCCATTTATGATCTTGAGCCAATTCAGTGATGGCAGGTAATAAGTTGGTAGATAAAAGATTAATACCAATAGTTTCATTAACCACCGATAAATTGGAAATGATATTTAATCTAACATCAGGGAATTCATCTTTCAACATTGTCAAGAAAATAGGTAAAAGTTTATCAATGGTAGATTGTCTTTCCAAAATTGGTGATAATTTGGTTATACTAGAAGCCAAAGAAGCTCTAACATTCTCTTGATTATCTTGAGATAAATCATTCAACACAGGAATGATTTTGTTCAAAATGCTGGCATTGGTAGATTTGTACTTGACCAATAAGTTACAGAAATCAGGTAATTGTTTACAGATAGCCTTTCTAACTTCACCTTCATTATCATTCATCAAGTTGATAAAAGGGTCAATGAGTTGAAACAATTCTTCTTCTCTAGATTCGAAATTTTGGGCAATCCTGCTAAATCTATCAGCAGCAGTATATCTGACTCTCCACAGCTCATCATTGATAAGTTTTAAAGCAGAAGTTAAGAAGTCGGAATTGAAGCTGTCTTCACCAATATTTTTGAAGAATTCCAAAATGGCAATAAGAACATCAATACTCAAGAACTTGACGGAATCTTGATCATCATTGATGAGATGGTGAAACATTTTAGAGATGATTTCCCAATCTTCATTGTTGACCTTATTATCATCCTTAGGATTTTGTTTAGTGAAGGTAGTCAACAAATTGATCAATTCTGGTAAGTTTGTGGCGGCACTTCTTCTGACCATGGGGTAATCATCGGTGATTAACTTGAAATAATGGTTTAAAAGTTCGATTCTAGTGGTGGCAGGTACCTTAATAAGGACTGACTTATATAATCCACAACTGGCAATCTTTTTGGAAAACCAGTTTCCTTGACTCAAGGATTGCACCAAAGTGATGAAAATGTCATTGAGTTCAGCCACCGATAATTCCAAACTGATTTTGTTCAATGAATCAATAGCCTTGTCACGTACAATGGGTTCTTCCATCAGCACCAAGATGGTCAATATATCAATCAAGGGCTGGCTATGAGCAGTTCCACCAATCAAGGGCACAAAGTCACCAAGCTTGGAGGCCAATACTGCAAACACTTCTTCTTCGTCGTCTTGAGCTACGTCGTGAAGGAAGGGAATAAGTTCTTTGAGGGTACGTTCTGGGCCCAAAGCAATGGCAATGGTATCGAGTTTTTCCATGGCTTCCACTCTGTTAGACACGTCATCGTGCTTGAGCTCATCCATGAGCAACGCCAAGGGGTAAAGGTCGTCGTTGTAGTTCTCCATGTTGTGGTGGATTCGACAAAATTGCTGAAAACGCGGCGAAAACGACGAATTGGGGACTGGATATAAGACTAGTGGTAATGATAGTAACTAATGAAACTAAGTGATTTAATCTTAAGGGCTGGCCATGGCAAAGACGGGTGACCTTGTGATTCTACTTGAGGTTAAGAGATTTGGGTCAACGGGTTGATTGTTTGGAGGAGCCTACGGAGGTAAAATGTTGAGGAAACTCCTCAATTGTTCAACACTAAAACAAACCTAGAAGAAAGAGTAAAAGAAAGCCAAGAGAAAAAATAAAAGTAATAATGGATTTCTCAAGAGGATACCACCCGAGGAAAGAAGGGGTAATGACTTCTTTCTATAGAGAAGCAATTGGCCTGGGTAATCCCAATCGTTGACAGGGATATTGACCTGAGAATTGCCGAAAAAATCTGTCTCAAGAGGAGGCTAAATATATACCCTTTATGGAAAATGTCTACACTATTACAGAAAGTATGGTAGATAACATCCAAAGGGCACGTAATCTCAAATCAACGAAACCGTCAACAACAACACCTTCAACAACGTTAAGTAGCACTCTAGTATAATCGGGGTACAGTCGGGTATTGTTCCTATTGTCAACGGTGGTCTATTATAGTCAATTCGAGTCTGACTCCATTCGGATTCTGAGTTGGTAAGCTTTTCGTTACTCCTGTCGCTGTTCAATGTGCTATTGTGCTTATTGTAAGGTTGTTGTATTCATTAAGGACATCCGAAATAATGATGTAGATGACCTGAGATAACTGAAATTTTCTGGCTTGACTTGAAATTGTTATACCTAATTCATGCTAACAGGTGTGTTCTGATAAGTCAGTAGAAAGAACTAAGGAAAACATTAGACTGTTTAAAATCTATGGTGTTCCTTCATATTAAGGTTATAATATAACCTCGAGAACGAATGACATCATTTAAGAACAAGGAACGACTTCATAGAGTTCGAACAGAGAACTGTTATTTAAACTGTTGAAAATAAAACTTTTGTTATCTCCAACTGAGTTACTTCGCCGAGCTTTCATTATTCTGTTACGAAGGATTGGATGTATCCGATAAAGTGAATTTCTTGGTATTAATTCAAAATTTCTGAAGAATCGTATTGTAGTTCCATCTGATTGTACAACCCACTAATACCCACAACCCCTTCTAACATCAGTCAAAGTTATTGAAAAAGTCATTCCTTGATAATACTCCGATCACTAAAGTAGTAAATAATTAGAATTCTACGTTTTGGCCATAATTTCAGAGTCTATCGCTTTTCTCATTCCCTCCTGGTTCCTTACTATACTTGTTTGGAAGAATTGACCCCCGTGCGCACCATCAACTACACCTTTCTTCACAATGGCCACCGAACCCAGCGCATTGGACGTCATCGACTCACAGCTCTCGTCGGGTGACAAAGAGGAGTACCAGAAGGGACTCGCCCAATTGGAATCCAGTCTTGGAACTTACTGGAAGTTCGAAGTGGTACCTCACCAATTCAAACAATCGTTACCCGAAACAGACGACCTGAAGTTTCAGTACTTGGACGAGCATTTCGGAGTGATAGGAGGTTGGGACCAAGTTGTGGGTCACTTGAAACACCTCAATGACTCGGCGGCCGATAATGAATCCTACAAGATATTATTCTTAGCTCGTCATGGACAAGGGTATCATAATATGGCACACGCCAAGTATGGTAACGACGCCTGGAATGAGTACTGGCTGAAAAAAAATGGCGACGGGACGCTTGTATGGGGGCCCGATCCTTTATTGACAGAGTTGGGAATTAGTCAAGCTAAGGAGAACCATGCTCAGTGGAAAATCGAACTTTCCAACAACTCTAATAAAGATCCATCGTTGGTGTTACCTCAAAAATGGTTTGTGTCACCTTTGAGTCGTTCCATAGATACGTTGATAAATACCTGGGATGGCATTGTTAATCTTAAAGACGTTAAACCGTTAATCCAAGAAAATATTCGTGAAACCATCGGAGTTCATACCTGTGACAAACGGTCTCCTAGATCGGTAATTGCCGGCAAGTACCTCAAATTGGGGTTCCGCATTGAGGATGGGTTTTTGGAAGATGACGTATATTATAAGGACGACTACCGAGAAAGTGTGGCAGAACAGGCGCTTCGAATCAATAAGAATCTCCAGCAAATTTTCACCGAAACATCCGAGGATATTATCAGTATCACTAGTCATAGTGGATCTATTAGAGCCCAATTGTTAGTATTGGGACATCGGCCATTTGCAGTAGGAACCGGAGGCATGATTCCTGTTTTTGTAAAAGGTGTCAGAAATTAAATTACCGATAACTATAAGCTGGTGTAAGTAGCATCTAACGTAATGCAACGGTTGCATCGGAATTAGTAGGATTTTTATGTGGTGAAATGCAGGGAGACTAGATTTCATGTAATAATTCGCTTATTCCGAAAGCCTTATTAAAACTTATAAAATCTATCAGTTTTGAAATGACAACTAACAATAAATAATAAATTATAGTTGGTGACTACGTCAAAACTTTAATATGACACACTACCTAGACTATTCAAACCCGAGGTCAATATAGCTAAATTGTGCAGCGGTTAAGTTATAAGTGTAGTCTTAATTACTGGTGGCTATAAGTAGCGTACGGCACTAATTCGTAGTTAATGATCTCACATAAAATTGGCGCAAATATGCCTAATCCAGAGATGCGATGTCAGGGCCCATGACCCTCACCGATGATTCAGATATTAGACTTCTCGCTCTAGCTTATTTTTCATCACACGAGCATAAGTCAATAGATATGGTTTGTACACGTCATGAAGCGTTATGAGTACTTGAATAAGGTCCCACGTGGTCGCTTGATAAGATTCCAGCTCCTTTGTAGATATGTTGATAGATGTATCTGGTATTGGCTTTTCAGTGGTAGGAAAGTTGAAAGATGAGGGCACCACCTAAAGATATTTCTTGAGGTGGTACAAATCCACTGCTCATGTACAGGCATCCAAATAGGGATGGTTGAATTACTTTTCAAAGGCGTACACCAAATATTTACGAGCGACTTTGTGGCCGATGTGTGCTTCAGGGGACTGATGGAAAAAAAAAAAAAAAACGTTGACAATCCGATGCAACTAATCGGGACTTGGTAAAAGTTTGTGATAAGTACAATCGTAATCTTTCAGAGTCAAAAACGTTATTATAGCCAAGCCTTGTTCTTGAATAGTTTAAATTATACGAGTACTAATGTTTAAATATTTTAAGGTCTAGCCAAACCAGTGAAACGAAAAACTATTTGAAGTCTGATTGTATTTTGTCGTATTTGACCAACCGGCATTAGCTGCATTTTGTTTCACATTCTTAGTGCATCAGATTCCGCGCTTGCATACATCGAGGATAACTTTGTATGTAGTGTAGGAGCAGGAAGATGAGTGGGGGGTTGGAGCACAGGGACTGCACCTACTACTATCTGGATTACAAGCCACCCAATGCGGCAAGTGTTAGTGTGATGACAAGTTGATAGTATGGACGATATTATCGACATTTCGATTGTCAACAAGTTCAGATTAAACTTTTAATCAAAAACTTGACTCCCCACTTCTTGGCTTATCAATCCTTGTTCTTTCAACTTAATTCCTGAACTTTTTCTGTAGTTTTCTGTACTGCACCAGCCTCATGAAAAAATGACTGCCCTATAAAATGCTCTCCTTCCCCCCCTCATAACTGTTTAAACTCCCGATTTCCAACCTTGCCATACTAAATGAAATTTGGGAGTAATCTACATCATCTTTCGATTCCCGAATGGCGCAGTTATAATATCGACTATAATGAACTCAAAGCTCAGATTCGTTCCATTACTCAGGGTAAACCTGGTAGACTCAGTCCTCTCAGACAGACATTTATTGATAACTTCGACTATATAAATCTTTTCGTTCAAACAAAACATGGTGAACTCATCCGGAAAGTTCATTACTTCCAAGTGTTGTTTAAACAAATCGTGGTTGATGAGGGATGTTTGGATGGTGGTTCCAGTAGTGGGAGTCCCAGTTCACGCCAAGAACTTCGAACCGCGTTGTACAATATGGATGAAGTGTTTTATAATGCCATAGAGATCTCCATCGTGTTGAAAAACCTTTCCAAGTTCATCCTTATCCAAAAAATTGCTGTGAAGAAGATCTTGAAGAAACTTTTGAAATATTATACTGCTGATCCTGAAGGAGCTTCAGAATTTGCTCTGGAGATTCGTGACTATCTTGTCCAAAATCCAAACTCGTTTGTGAACTTTGATCTTTCTGGTCTTACTAAACTTTTGACTGATTTCATGAAGGAAATTAAAGATGAACAAAAAGCCATGATTGCTAAACTCAATGGTAATTCATATACCACCAATTCAGGTAATGCTGTTCAGGCTCCAGCCGTTCATACACATCAAAAACCCACTTCAAGTGATTGCAAATTCGATCTTACCATTCTACTTAAAAAGAATTTCAATCTTCATTTTCTTGTGCCGAGTGACTCTAATAATCTTATAGAGTTGATTTTAAATCTTAATATCACCCTTAATTTCAAAAGCTCCAACGAAGAATCCTCCGATATGCTGTTTTTATTCTTAACAAACGAATCCAATCTTGACCTTGAACCATCATATATCATTTCTCAAAAAAATCATTCTTACTCTACCATAATTGCATACACTGGTGGTTTGCGTAAGTACGCTTATTGTGTACTTCCCAATAACATTATCCAGTTACTTTTACTTCATTTGATGGATAAAGATGATATTGCTAGTGAGGACAAACTTCTTTCATATTTCAGTCAATCCTCAAGCTCATTAACCAAAGCTACTCTTGATGCCATTCTTTCCAAAGACTTGAAACCGTCCATGAAAATCATTTTTAAACGTTTACGGTATATCTTGAAAAAGAATCATGAAGAAGAAGAATTTCATGAAAATGAGCAACAAGAAATAATTCGGAAAGATTCATTGGAAAATAATTTGACCATCAATGATGATGAACCTTCCAGAATCGATCAAATTTCCATAGCACCATCTTATTCAGACACAAAAAAGTATCAAGATGATTATTATATCACTCTTGATCATGACATTTACACTACCTCCAACTCAGAATTAATTTCTGATATTCAATTCCATGAACCCTCCAGTTCTGCATTTTCCAAATTTGATAGATTCCCTCACAACCACCTTACATTTTATTCTAATGATTCCAATCTATCTAATTTTGAACGTTCTTTAGAAACGTCTATTGATGTCAAAGAAGGTGTTGTTTCATCCACTTACCCAGTTACCAAACTTCGCAAACTTCCACTTAAAATTCAGAATATTATTTCTACCAATAATTCTTTGAATATGTTCAAGAACTTGAATTTTTATCTGTACATGATTTCTTGTTATTTCAATATATTTCCAAAGGGTTCATTTGGTAACAACCATTATTCCAAAATTTTAAACCTTAACTTATTGAAGAATTTCGAAGACATTGAAAGTTTCAATAATCAACTCAATGTCGATAGTGGACTTAGAAAAAGTATTTCTATGAAGTCATTACCTTCAGCTACTGCTGGGCCTAGTGATAAACTTTCACTTCCGCCTCCACTTGTTGCTCGAAATTCCACCATCAGTGTTTTTTCAAATTACTCCATTCCATCTATCTTCACTAATAGAGCGGATGAAGAAGATGATGAAGAATCCAAAATCTTCTTTGAACAAAATCAGTTTAAAATTGGACAATCTAATGATGATGACTATTATTCATTATACGTTAAATTAAATGAAGATGGTGATCAAGATAATTCGATGATTAATACATTCGTTTTAAAATCCCATAAGCTCAAGAAGAAAATTTTAAACAATATCAGCAAGCTTTTTGATACTCAATCACATTCCCAACCGCTTTTACCTCAATATAGCAGCCATTATGGCAAGACTAATCAAGGGTACTTAGAAGATAATTATCTTTTTCATGATAGTTCTCATAACAATTATGATTCTATTAATGAAGAGCCACCAAGCTTTCTTGGTAGACATGAATTCGTTAATATTCACAAAGAATATGAATACGAATATGATCAAACATTAGCATATATTTACTTTTGCCTAAATTTAATCTGCATTTTTCTTAGTGGAATTGAATTGGGTATAGTATATTCAATTTTTATGGACATGGGCATGCCTAATAATGATTCACAATTTACCATCATCAATAATTTATGGTTAATATTGGTGTTGGTAATTGGATTACTTTCATCCTTGGTGTTCAGTATGATAAGTATCAGTCTATTATTTCAACGATATCAACCGGCCCCCTTGTCACATAGTTTCTGTGTTTGGGGAGGCCTTACTATCGTTTCAGGATGTTGCATTTGGTCCACATGTATTTTCTTACTGAGCCTATAACCGCATTACTTCAATTCTAAATATAATATAATTAATCAAATTAACAAATCAATCAAAGTTATAAATTCATATCAATGTAAAATAACTGTAGCTTAGAATTTGAATTAGGAACTCTGAGTTTATTTATTTTTAGAAGAGTATAATTATGAATAATAACGTTAACATTTGAAACCCAATTCGCAAAAATCGCCTCGGCTGCTACCACTAAGTAAACTACAACAATAATTTAATACACTTGAAGATGTCGAAAACAACTGGACGCACACACCCGGACATAAACCGTGTGCTAACTAAAAGTAGAGGACTTTCTATCAAAACAACTTACGTGAATGGGAAAATTGGACACTTCAAATAAACGTAAATTCTCCAATCTTAGCCAGACTCAGACCTCTCGCTCATTGGAAGTAATATGTGCTCAATAATATTTTTCTATAATTATAGCTTTACTGACTCCAAATGTAGATTCTACTTATTTAGAAGATTTCAGAGTCACAGTTCCATACAACGGTGAGCCAAACAGATTCATATTGGTTGACTTCCAGTGGTCAATATCTCATGCAGTCGCACCCCGCATCCTCGGTCTATATAAACCGAATTGAAATCCCTTTCTTTCGATAAATGTCGTTTAATCCAGAAGACTACAAGAAGTACGCCCATTACATCGTATCTGAGGTGGAAGAAGGTGTCATTCACGTTCAGTTGGACAACCCCAAAAGATTGAATGCGTTTTCCGAGCAATATTGGAGAGATTATGAGGAGATCTTGGTTAAACTCGATGCTCTTAAAAGTACGAAAGTGATTTTGATATCATCCAATGTTCCCAGAGCTTTCACCACTGGCTTGGATTTGAAAGCAGCCCAAGCAGAAATGTCTGGAAAGGGAAATCTTAGTGTGGAAGAACGTCAAAAGTCTTTGAAAAAACACATTGAAGACTTTCAATATTGTGTGGGTACCCCTGCAAGAATCAATACCCCTACCATTGGTTTATTGAATGGTTTTAACTTGGGATTGGCTTTGGATCTCGCATCTTGTTACTCCATTAGAGTTGCTACTGCCGATGCCAAATTCAGCATTGCTGAAATCAAGATTGGAATTTCGGCTGATATCGGCTCGCTTCAACGTCTTCCTGCTCTTTTCAACAACAAGGGCCAATTGTATCAGTATGCATTGACTGGAGAATTCTTTGGACCTGAAGATGCTTTAAGATTGGGGTATATCAACAAGGTCGTGCCCGATCTAAAATCCGGGGTCGAGTATATCAAGGAGCTTGGTTCCAAGATCAATGGCTACGAAAGTTGGGCTATTAAGGGTACCAAGAAGCACATCCAAGATATTATCAATGGAAAGCCTGTGGAGGAAGGTTTGAAAGATATTGCAGAGTACAACTCCAAGCATATCACCAGTTCATTTTTGAAGCCCCTGAAGTTATAGTACAATAGATCTAAGTCAGTTATGGTACATTGTAAAGGTAGTTGGTGGTAGTTTACAGAGGAGATAATTCGAACAATCATCAGAGTTAATTCTCATGACCTCTCTGTGATTACTCTGAATAGTATAGGATGAACATCGCACTAGGAGACTGGTAGGTGGTGAAGTACGAGTCTTTATGTGGTCTTAAATTCCACCCAAGGATGATAGAGTCACTACAGCTTGTCTACTTTCTCGTACTTAATTGATAGCCATAGAAATTATACTATCCAGAAAGATCTAGATATATTCTGTAGCCAACGACTATAAAATGGACCTTCGCTACACCAACTACCTTTCTTTCCGTAAACTTACTTATCTTCCTCATAAATCTCTCTCTTCTGTTCATCTTACAAATAGACGACCCAATCTCGCTCCATAACCTCTTTGTCTCCCATTACACAGGTCGCAAATCTCATCACTCGTTATAAATCTCGCTATCTCCCTATTAATACCATCTCACGCGTGGTCATCATTACTACTACTAATCCCATGAAAGACCAGTGTGATGTGTTTGCAGGCGCCTCGGCGTTACACTTTGCCACCCTGATACTCATGTCGTTTGCCATCTTCGGTAGTTACGTGCCTCAGTATAGAAGAATCTACATCAAAAAGACCTCCGAAGGTTTATCCACAAGCTTCCTCTTCTTGGGGTCAGCTTCGTCCATTTTAACCATCACCAATATCATCTTGGTGTCATCCAAAGCCCGTGCATGCTGTTCTCGACTCTCTGTGTTTGACTGTATCAACTCACAGCTTAGTTTGCTTCAAATTGCCGTCCAGTGTGCCTGTGCTGTGTTGATTTTGGTGCTGGTGTTGGTGATCACCAAACATTCCGTCAAACAAGATAAGGACGAGTACGCCCGAATTGTCACCGTGGGAAAGGTGGTGACGTTGCACGTTGCCCTCTCGATTCTTCAAATTGTTATAGGTTTTAATACCTCTTGGCTCTATCCTATTGCCAATGCCAATGGGTTGTTGTCGACATTGTTGACGGTGATCAAGTATGTCCCTCAAATCTACACCACCTACTTACTTAAACATCCAGGGACCTTGTCTATTGGCATGATGTGTATCCAGACCCCTGGAGGGTTTGTCCTTACTGCCAATTTGTTCTTCACCAAGGGATCACACTGGAGCTCGTGGGTGTCATATTTTGTAGCAGCTTCGTTGCAGGGAATGTTGTTGGCCTTGTGTATCTACTACGAATATTTTAAGAACCATGGATTGGATGCGGAGTTGGGTGAGAGAAGGGCAGTGGATAGAATTGTGGAGGAGAATGTGGGTGTTCAAGAGCCATTATTAGAAGGAGAAGAATGAGAAGTAAGTTTCTTGTTAGTAGATCGATAAAAAATGTGATGAAATCTCATTGAGCAAGTCTTGTGTGGTCTACTAGCTTTTCTCTTCATATCTCCCAGCTTCCTTCTGATCAAACTCTCCATTAGTCTCTCATTTATACTACACTCATACTTTATATAGTCAGGACTAAATAAAATAAATAATTTCTAAAGAAAAGCACTCATGGACGATGGAAACTACAAACTAGTCTCAAACAATCACTTACTCTTTCAAATAAGTTATTACAAATAAAAACAATATTAAAAACGTTATTAAAAACGTTATTAAAAACATTATTAAAAACAGCATTAAAAGGTCTGCTTCGGCTCAAAATATTATCAAAAACACCATTAAAAGGTCTGCTTCGGCTCAAAGCATCATTAAAAGACCATTAAAAGGTCGCTTCGGCTCATTATAATTCCACCATAATTGGTACAAATATACTCAACTGTAATTGGCAAGTATTATACAGTCTGTCGAAATTGAGACCCGAACTTTCTTTATTTAGACTAGTAGCCTCCACTGTAGCGGGCCAGTAATATTTCAATTTTTGGTTGGAAAACCAGAAACAAATCCGTCTCCAACGAATACATTCTAATCATCACAAATAATGATTCTTACCATATATGACATTATCCTATAGCTAGTTATACTTGCCGGTAGTGCATCTCGGCACCCACTGGCACTGCGGGTAACCCTGTTCGCAATCAATCATCGACCGACTCAGAAAATGAAAAATTTCACTCGTCGTAACACCAACAATGTTCAAACAATTCGTTAGTGCTTTGCGTACTGCTGGTCGTACCTCTGTCAAGGCTCGTCCTGCCTTGACCAGAGGCTACGCCGCCTTCGACCGTTCCAAGCCCCACGTCAATATCGGTACCATTGGTCATGTTGATCATGGTAAGACCACTTTGACCGCTGCCATTACCAAGGTTTTGTCGGAAAAGGGAGGTGCCAACTTCTTGGATTATGGATCTATTGATAGAGCTCCAGAAGAAAGAGCCAGAGGTATCACCATCTCTACTGCTCACGTTGAATACGAAACTGACAACAGACATTATGCTCACGTCGATTGTCCTGGTCACGCTGATTACATCAAGAATATGATTACTGGTGCCGCTCAAATGGATGGTGCTATCATTGTTGTTGCTGCCACTGACGGTCAAATGCCTCAAACCAGAGAACATTTGTTGTTGGCTAGACAAGTTGGTGTTCAACACTTGGTTGTTTTTGTTAACAAGGTTGATACTATTGATGATCCAGAAATGTTGGAATTGGTTGAAATGGAAATGAGAGAATTATTGACTACTTACGGTTTCGATGGTGATAACACTCCGGTTGTTATGGGTTCTGCTTTATGTGCTTTGGAAAACAGACAACCAGAAATTGGTGCTGAAGCTATTACCAAGTTGTTGGCTGCTGTTGATGAACACATCCCAACCCCTCAACGTGATTTGGAACAACCTTTCTTGTTGCCAGTTGAAGATGTCTTCTCCATTTCTGGTAGAGGTACTGTCGTTACTGGTAGAGTTGAAAGAGGTGTTTTGAAGAAGGGTGAAGAAATCGAAGTTGTTGGTAACTTCGAAAAGCAATTCAAGACCACTGTTACTGGTATTGAAATGTTCAAGAAGGAATTAGACTCTGCCATGGCTGGTGACAACTGTGGTGTTTTATTAAGAGGTGTTAAGAGAGATGAAATTAAGAGAGGTATGGTTTTAGCTAAGCCAAACACTGTTACTTCTCACAAGAAATTCTTGGCTTCTCTTTATATTTTATCTACTGAAGAAGGTGGTCGTCACTCCCCATTCGGTGAAAACTATAAGCCTCAAGTTTTCTTCAGAACTTCTGATGTTACTGCTTCTTTCAAGTTCCCAGCCGGTGAAGGTGTTGACCACTCTCAAATGGTTATGCCAGGTGACAACATTGAAATGGAAGCTGAATTGATCAGAGCCGTTCCAATTGAAGTCAACCAACGTTTCAACATCAGAGAAGGTGGTAAGACCGTTGGTACTGGTTTGATTACCAGAATCATCGAGTAGATTGTATATAGTCCTGTATAAAGAACGATGTTTTCAACGACTCAATGTAGACTTAAGGATATGATCTATGAATATGTTGATAATGTGATCTATGAATATATTGATAATGAAATGTTGTGCTCCAAGATTTATTGTAATCCACGAGAATAATTAGGACATCTTCATTAACAGATAATACTTGGAATCATAACTTGCAGTATTTCCAGAAGTTCAGCAAATATATTGAGAGTTCTCCTCTACTTGGTTATGGTAACTATGTAGCTTAAGCCTTTCATTGCAATTGATAGAAGCCGTACAATTTGTTGTTTCTTAGAATATCAACTGCTATGAATCTCTTCACAAGTAGAACACATTCTCTACGTATGGTTATTTAATAGTCGTATCTTCTTATTCTGTCAAGGTTAATTTCATCAATCTGACTCTCAACACCCTTAATCCAGTCAATAGTCAAGATGATGTTATTACTATTGAAGATAAAATTCTTCTCTTAGTGATATTGTTGTTAATACTGGGATATTTTTGGATCCTACCCTACCCTGATTCTCCATATTATTCTCAGTTACACTGTGACTGTTTCAGCACCATTTGCACCCACGCGCATCTTCAACCCACCATCACACTGGCACTGCCCTTCCAACTCGGGATGCTCTCGTTGCCTGCAATCACTCTCCCCGAGATCACCCATCCTCATGGCTCGTCTCCGTCCCGATTGTTTTCTCATAATAGACAACTCATCATAGGCCTTGACGATGTGGTGGTCATCCAAGGCTCAACCATCTCCAAGAAGTATAGCTTTAGTGAAAGGATCGTCACCGCCACGTTCGCCAACTTCAACAATGCTCCAAGTGATGCTCTTGTTATCTGTTTAGCCAAGTCTGCTCATGTTTACTATAACGATGGAAGATCGTATGTTGTGAGCTTTCCATTTGTTTTGAAGAATGCCTTTCCTTTTGAATCAGGTCTCGTGCTAGAAAAGGACCAATCCCAACCTTCACAATCCCATCATCTCCATCCTCAACCTCTCAATAGTGCCAAATTTCTTACTTTGGTGGATCCGATTGGCGATTTTAGAATCGTCACCACGTCATCTACTTCAATTGTTTCCCGACATGAAGAGTTGATGACGTTTCCAAGGCGGGCCTTGAACAAATCGTCCATGCTCTGTGCTACTTATAATACCAACGAAGGGAATGTACTAATCTATCAAATTCGAGCTTCTGCCAGAACGAATCATAATAATAACAATAACAATAAAGTACTCAACTCTTCAGCAAAGTATACAAAGAGAAAACACTCGTTGATATATACGCCCAATCCTTCTCGAATTTTGGAAGACGAGATCTTAAACGATGCTCCTTCTTCCAATCAAAATGTGCTTTCGTTAAATATGGAAAAGAAGAGAACAAGCACCTTGTTATCTGATGTGTCTTCCATAGCTAGAATGAGCACCGATTCAGGATTTCCCGAGCCATCCAAGAAAAAGTCCAATATCTCCCATGATTATCCGTTCAAAAAGGATATGATTTTGACAAGAGTTGATGTTTTAGGAGTTAAAGTCGACAAAGATCATTTACGCATATATGGCTTGGCCTATGAGGACCAGGAGGCCATCATTGTGGTCAACAAGTTGAAGAAAGAAACCCGTGTCTATATCTATAACCAACCAGCTGCTGGCCACTACCAATCTTGTTATACGTTCCCCAGTCAGGAATCTATACCATTAAACCATGCGAAATATGAAGGCTTTTTGATATGCCTTAACGAAGGCTCTTTGACCTTGATAAATCCTTTCTTGGACATAATATCTTCGAAGATTAATCTATCAACCTTACCCAAAATTACCGGTTTGATCGACTCTTGCGACGAGCGGGTCACTTTATTAACTACAAAAAATACTCCCATAACTCTCAGATTAAAATTGGAACCTCTGAACTCATTTGTCTTGAGCTGTCTCAAATGTTTCAAATACTTATCAGGCTCAAAAATTAGTGAATCGGTATGGATGTTATGGAGAACTTCTTTAATGTTGGATGATTTCAATGATGAATGGAACGCGTTTGTAATCACCTTGTTATCCATCATTTATCCATTTGGTGTTTCCCCAACAACCGTTTCCAATGATATTACTAACTTGCTTTCTAAGGCAAAGTACTTGCATGAGGCTTCGCGTCTTAATTACTCATTAACCGATCTTATTCCATATATCACTTTATCTTTGCATCTTTTAAGAGAGGAGTTACGACTTGATGTGACGTCAGGTCTGTATCTCACCAAAATCAATTTACTTTTGGCTCAGTTAACTACTTGGATGGGTTGGCCAGATCAATGGAGTAAATACTATATGGTGGACAGCAGTATAATTGACTCTGAGGTGAAATTTCTACTGGTTTTCATATTAGAATCTCCTCCAAATTTGCTTGAATCACTTACAAGTTTGTTCAGTAATAAGATTACTAGATATCTTACATTCTCTCAATTAGTGGAAGAAGGTGATTCGATCGATGCATTAATAACTCCCAGAACCAACTATATTCTCAAGTTTTTTGAAGTTATTGTGTCTTCAAATTACGGTCCCAGTACAGTTATAGATTTGATGTGTGAATATGGAATTACACAAGGTGACTTGGAGACATACCCACCAGGGATTGCCATCCCTTTAAAAGAGGCGATTCTGATTTGTCAAGAAAATCCAATGTTTGAATGGACAGAAAAAGCATTGAATTTAGTGGGTAGAAAAGATTTAAGTATGTTTCTAACTGATGGACACTCCAGCACCAATCCTGTTACCTCAGTGGCTGAACCCAAAAGTATTGCTCAGGTGTTATCTAATCTTTTAGATAAAAGTGAATCGATTTCTCCATGGGATGGACAATCAGAAGCTGAAAGAATTAATATTACCAAGTTGATATTTGATTATGATAGGAGATATTTTGAAATTACAACTCTATTACACCAAACAAAAACTCAAACTGCAACCTTACATGCTGACGAAAACATCACAGAATATGATTTGGTTGTATTACAAAGAGAGCTTGCTTCGTTAGTTGCTATGAGAACCTTGACTATTCCTTTAGGTCGGGCATCATTATTTTATGCCAGTAGGAAGCCATTATTGACCGAAAAATTCCCTATTCCAAAGTTCAATTTGAATACGTTGATTGCACCTACCATGACCAACATTGTGCTTTCAGATGGTTCGATTCCTGCCAATATCTCTGAGTGGGGATCTTTCCATAATGGGGTTTCTTCTGGTATGACCATAAGCAGAGATGCCAAAGGTATTTCTGGTAGTTGGATCATTTTTAATAAACCTCCTGACTTGAATGCTCAACATGCTGGGTTTTTATTAGGTTTAGGTCTTAATGGACATTTGAAAAAATTGGAAGAATGGCACGTTTATAATTATTTGGGTCCTAAACATCCATTGACCAGTGTTGGTTTATTAATTGGAATGGCTGCCAGTATTCGGGGATCAATGGACAATAAATTAACCAAAGTATTATCGGTTCATGCGGTAGCATTGTTACCTCAGGGTGCTAACGACTTGAATGTTCCAGTCATGGTACAAACAGCAGGATTAATTGGTATTGGATTATTATATTTGGAAAGTCAACATAGACGTATGAGTGAAATCTTACTTTCCCAAATCACTAGTTCTGTGTTTCAAAATGAATCTGAACAGATTCATGAAGGTTATAGATTGGCTGCTGGTATCGCTCTTGGATATGTGAATTTAGGAAAAGGGGATGACTTGAGAGGACTTCACGATACTCATGTGATTGATAAATTAATCTCGTTGGCGGTATCTATGAAGGATCATCAGCCAGTTCAGGAATTAGATAAATCATGTTGTGGGGCAATTCTTGCTCTCGGATTCATCTATATGCGAACAGAAAATGCCTCTATTGCTAATAAATTGAGAGTCCCTAATATTGAACAATTGTTGGATTATATTCGGCCCGACTTATTATTGCTTAGATGTTTGGCAAAAAACTTGGTCTTATGGGATAGAATTCTGAATACAGTAGAATGGGTGGAATCTGAATTACCAACTCCATTTTATGAGAAATATGCTAAAGGTCGACTTGAAACTTTGGATAGCGATCAATTGGGATACTTTTATATACTTGGAGGTTCATGCTTATCAATAGGTGCTAAGTACGCTTCAAGTCACAATCTTACAGCCAGGGATACTTTGTTACACTTTTTGGACATGATGATGACCGTTTCATCTAAAGAAGCTAATAATTATGATCAAAAAATTGCCCAACATAGTGCCATTAATATTCAAAATCTATTGGCATTATGTGTATCTGTGGTTATGGCAGGTAGTGGAGACTTGGAAACTTTTAGAAGGCTCAGGGTATTACATAACAATACCACTAAGGATATGGGATATGGTAATTACATGGCTATTAATACTGCTTTAGGGTTTTTATTTTTGGGTGGTGGCCAATATGCGTTTGGTAGTAGCAATTTTGCGGTTGCCAGTTTGATTACTGCGTTATACCCCATCTTTCCCAATCAGGATAGTGAGTATGAGGTTCATTTACAAGCATTGAGACATTTCTGGGCCCTTTCCGTAGAGCCAAGATGTCTAGTGATAAGAGATGTCAGTTCTCAAAAGCCATGTAAAATTCCTATCAAGATTACCATGAAAAATGGAGGAATACGAGAAACTCTTACCCCATGTTTGTTACCAGCACTTGAAGAGATAGAAACCATTGAAACCGAATCTAGTGATTTCTTTCAGGTAAAAATTGACTTGGCCACCAATTCAGAATATTTGGAGATCTTCAAAAACCGACTCACCATCTACGTCTACAAGCGTAAAAATTATCAAATGTTAAAATCATCAATCAGTACTCTTTTAAGTAATGAGAACAAAGCATTACAAGTGGCCAATCGCGAGCTTCACATCAGCCACGACTTGGTCCAAATGCTCCAACTAACTCCGATGCAATCCCTCAGCGTGCACGACAAACAGGTACTCGTTTTTGATGCTAGTGAAGATGACGACATCTCGGGATTATCGCTCTACAATATAATCGACACCAAACTCGATCTTGCTCGCATCGCCAAATGTCCAACATCAGTGGATCACCTTTGGAATCTTCGTCTATTGTTTGCATATGCAGACACGTTGTTAAATGACGAGCTCCGATACATTTCCGTGGAATTTGTCGAACAACTCAAACAAATAGTGTGGAAACTTGTTAGCCAAACATAAACAAAGTCACAATCGTAACTCCTATCTGGCAACCTGCACACAGGCCGCCGTTATACGAGATGGGCACACGACGACTCGTATTGTTTCTAAAAAGTGAACGTGATTTTGTTCGTTGGCGTGTTTTCCAACTATAATAGTTAGTGGCTTTCGCACACAATTACCTACCTCAGTAATTCCATTATTGGTCCCCTTTTTATTAAAATGGCGTACCGTCCCCCCTCTTGGGCTTTTCCAGGAGTTAAACAAAAGATGAGACAGTCACCATCTCCCAATATGTTTGGGCCTCAAAGAATGAACATTACCCAACCACTTTCAAGAGCATCCACCGGGGCAGAGTTGATGTTTCAACAACGTCTTCAGCAGCAACAACAGCAACAACAACAGCAACAACAACGTCGTAATTTCAGTTCCTACTACTATCCGTTCCCCAAGATTCCAAGACCTAAGCGTAATGTGTTGTATTATTCAACTTGGTCCAAAGGGTCCAAGTATATTCCAGGTCATAATCATATCCGGTTTCCAAAGATCAAGATTTCACGTCGGCTGATTTCCAACGCCAATCAACAGCTCAAGATTAAGACGAAAAATTTGCATCACCGGTTTTTTTCGGTCGAAGCCCGTCGTAGACGTCAACAGAGAAGGAAATTTATCAGATGGTGGACCGTGACCTCATTGGCTGTTGTTCTTGGAGGAATTGCTGCTAAAATCAAGTATGAAAGAGGTGAAGCAGGTCCTATCAATGAGTATCAGATCAAGCCTCAACTGTGGCATTTATATGCTTACTCTACCTTACCATTGAAGGCCATGTCTAGATTGTGGGGTCAAGTTAATTCTATCAACTTGCCGGTCTGGCTTAGAAGTCCCTCTTACAGACTCTATTCCACTCTTTTTGGAGTCAACTTGGACGAAATGGAAGATCCGGATTTGACCGCATACCCCAATCTTTCCGAATTTTTCTACAGAACCCTTCGTCCTGGTGTACGTCCAATTGATAATTCCGACTTGGTATCTCCTGCTGATGGTAAGGTATTGAAGTTTGGAGTGATTGAAAATGGTGAAATCGAACAAGTTAAAGGAATGACATATTCCATTGATGCATTATTAGGGTTGAAAAATGAAAAATTAGCAGCTCCTAGTCATTCTTTAGATTTTGAACATGATTCTGATGATGAAACCATTGTTCAAAGAGATCATGAGTTTGCCAAAATCAATGGCATAACCTATTCCGTGGATGATTTGGTAGGTGGAGAATCTAAATCTACACATCATTTGAATGAATTGAATTATAAAGATCATGGGGATCGTGCTGATACAAAGTCTTCTATATCTAAAGAAATCGCCGTGGCAAAAAATTTGGCATCTGCTCCGTTATCGGCATTGAATAGTGATAACAAACAACTTTATTTTACTGTGATTTATCTTGCCCCTGGAGATTATCATCATTATCATTCACCAACCAACTGGGTGACTACTTTGAGACGTCACTTTATTGGAGAATTGTTTTCAGTTGCTCCTTTCTTTCAAAAAACCCTTCAAGGTTTATTTGTATTGAATGAGAGAGTTGCATTATTAGGATACTGGAAGTATGGATTTTTTTCAATGATTCCGGTTGGTGCTACCAATGTTGGTAGTATTGTTGTCAATTTTGATAAGGATTTGAAAACCAACGATGTATATGAGCATGAAGTTTATTCACGGTCTTCCCTTTCAACTGATGAAAATACACCACTTTTAGGTTCCGGTTCCAACGGTTCCAACTCTTCTTCAGAGGTTTCAACACTTGCATCTAATGAATCCAAGAAGAAGAAGTTGAAAAAGAACACAGTTTACGAGGCCACCTATGCCAAGGCCAGTAGAATCCTTGGAGGATACCCGTTGACTAAAGGTCAAGAGATGGGTGGATTCAAGCTTGGTTCAACGGTGGTGTTGATTTTCGAGGCCCCAAACAACTTCAAGTTCAACTTGTCGCTCGGACAAAAAGTCAAGGTTGGAGAATCCTTAGGTCACTTTGAATAGATCAGAAAGCATAATGAATAGAATAATTGCTAATGCCAATTGTAAAGAGAAAGTAGGGCCAAAATTGTTATAATTTTGCTGGAAACAATAAACATCGTTTATTGTATGAAACAATAGGAGGAGTGTTTCTGATTATAACTCAATACAGGTATAAATTCCAACGAAATTAGCCCTGGAAATTCGCCTACTAAATTCAATAAATTCACGGATTTGATCACTACTATTTTTTCTCCTATTACGGGCCAGATCTCATCTCTTATAACCTCTCATATTATTGCTGATTGGTACTTTTTTTATCTCCAATAATGCTACTAAAAATTCGTCTAATTATTGAGCTCTGATTGGGACTATATGCAGCACCCATACCATTTCAATATGTGTTGAAATTCTTCCTGTTGTCTTCAGGAATAGTCGTAATTGAATTGGGTCCGATTGTCCCACTATAATTCGTCTATTGACACCCCTCTACTAACTGAAACCTGTCTTACCCTTACGCGATCGAGAACACTCACGTGACCCTGGGATCGCATACCTGATTTTTGTCTCCTAACTGGACCTCTCCAACTTCTTCAGACAGATCATCTATCCCCTTTAAGTACGTTTCAGCGCGTCAGAGTACCTCAATAATCACAACAACTGTACTTCTCGCTCATCAACCAATCATCTCCGCTTTTTTCCGTCCAAATACGCCCAAAAACCACCGATGTCTTTTCTAAACACGATCCGGGGCTTTGGTAGAAGCTCCAAGAAAAACAAAAAGGACTTGGAGCCTGGCCAGCAGCTCTATGGACACCCTAACAGCTCGGGCTCGCCGTTGAGAAGATCTCAGTCTCCCTCCAAAGTAGGATCACCGACTAAACAGAAGATGAATAGCCAAATACAATTTGCACCACAATCGCCCACCAAACGAAATCGAATCAACCATCCTGGATCACAACTGCCTAAGAGACATTCCCAATCATCTACACACACAAACGCCAGTGGCCAAGACGAAAAGGTTCCACCTTTATTTCTCTGTGAACCATTTGTCAAGACCGCGTTGGTGAAGGGTTCTTTTAAAACGATTGTGCAATTACCCAAATACGTGGATTATGGTGAATGGATTGCTCTTAATATCTTTGAAGCATTCAACAATTTGAATCAATTTTATGGGGTGATTGCTGATTATGTCACTCCTGAAGACTACCCCACCATGAATGCTGGACCTAACACAAATTATTTATGGGTAGACTCCAATGGACAAGCAATAAACCTACCAGCCGGTCAATATATTGACTACGTGTTGACGTGGATATCTACCAAATTGAATGATCAATCAGTATTCCCCACCAAAAATGGTGGTGCATTCCCTCCAAACTTCTTGAAAGACTGTAAAAATATATCGAGGCAAATGTTCCGAATTTTTGCTCACATCTACCATAATCATTTCGAAAAAATCGTGCATTTATCATTGGAAGCCCATTGGAACTCATTCTTTGCTCATTTCATCAGTGTGGTAAAAGAATATAATCTAATTGATAGATCTGAATTGGAACCGTTATTGCCTTTGATAGAAAACTTGGAGCAACAAGGAAAGATTATATAACCAACCAAAAAAAAAAGAAAAAAAAAAAGACTCTAGATTGATGTGTTTTAGGTAACTACAAGATCTTATCGTGTCGTTTATCTATAATCCATTTATATACATGATTGATTTCTATGAACAGGGCGTAGATCGTAAGAGGGTTTTCTGATTAGGAAAAGAAGTAATCGGATTGTTTAACAAGTTCAACATCCAAATCTCCTCTGGCTGGAACATCAGGAAATTTCAATGGTACTAATATTTGGAAAGCCTTGGAGCTAGCACTACTTACCGATAATGAATCAACATCATATCCTTCAGTAACACTAACAGTAGTAACCATATCTTTCCCGGTTTGAACCACGGTGGAATCATTAGAATTCAAAAGTTGTAATCTTTTCTTTTCCAAATAAATCTCATCTGCTACCGTTAAAGCTCTTCCTAAACTCTTGACGATATTTCTTCTAATATCCTTAATTTTTTTGGCTAATTCATGATCTCCTGGAATTAAAATCACTTGAAGACAATCTTTATACCGTTTTTCAAATTCTTCTCTAACTTGATTGATTAAATTGTTCTTGTGTAAATTGACAAATTGATTTCTAATTTCTGCATTCATAGTATTCACATCACAAGCATGAGTCCAATATGAATCATGAACTGCTGCGAATGAAAGTCCCTTTTCACCACATGATCTAGAAGTCATCAACATATGAGTGGCATCCAAAGAATGCACAAAATTAGGAGGGAATGCCGCTTGTTGCTTTCTAGCATCCACTTGTGATGTTCCAAATGGATCAGAAATAGAAATGTCTTGTAAGTTTGTTTTAATTAATTGACTCTTGGCCACTCTGTATGGTTGAACACATGGTAATCCTAAAGGAGTAGTCCAAATAACTGAAGATAAATGATTTGGTTTGTTAGCAACTTGAGAATCTTCATAATCAATTCTCACCGATTTACTAATTCTCTTGGCTGCTTCTCCTAACCAATCTTGAATGTGATGAGCACCTTCAAATAATTCTCTAACTGATGCAAACACATGTAACGTCAAATATCTAGCATAATCAACCACATCTTCTTCCATATCCTTGGTGAAATGATGATCAAGTTGTTTCTTAATTTGTGCTGCTGCACCCACAAACGTAACACCATACACATTTGTCATCACTGTTTGTTTGACCACTTTTCTCGTGATTTTGTCTTGAAGGAATAACGCATATTTATTACCCTCTTCGGCTTCGCTATCAATTCTCTTTTGGACCAATGAAGCAACGAATGAGTAAACATCTTGTGGCTTCTCTGCTGGTAATAAATTGACTTGTCTGGCACCTTCTATATCACCTCCCAAGGCAGCATAATGTTGTAAACCGTTACAAGTACCATCTTGATGAACAGGAATATGAGAAACAAATTTGGTAGGATCCTCCAATTTAAATGCTTCATTTAATTCGAAACAAACACTCAACACTTGCCAAGGTTTTTCACCCTTAAGCCACCATGCTTGAGGATCATAAGGGTTTTGAGCTGATTTAAAGACATTTTCAAGATTTTCATTAACAAATTCCACTCTTTTCGCTAAAGGTGCTTTATCAATACCAAACACGTTAGCTAAATGAATTTTAAGCCATCTTAAACCTTCTTCTCCTATTTCTTTTCCTTCCCAAAATAAGAATAATGATCTGGTTAAATCATTACCTAAATGATTAAAATGTGGAGATAATGGATATGCTCTACCTCTGAAATCCACATTATGAGGGAAGAATAACTTCTCACCTAAGAATCCTCTGGCAATTTCTAATTTATAGTTTGTATCACATCTTTGAGATTTTGCTGATGCTGCATCGTTGATGGCTTGTCTTACTTTCTTTTGATGCTCGAATTTCTCATTAGGTTCGGCATCTAATGGGATGGGAGAAGGTAAGTTTGGTTCTTCAATTATAGGAGGGATATCAAGGAATTCTTTACCAGTATTCCAATATTTGGTAATGACATCTAATACTTTTCTATTAACAGTCCATGCAGTATTTCCCAACACATTTAATCCTTGATAAATCTCATCCAAATTGCCTAACTCGGATGCTGCTTTTAAATATGCAGAAGTTTCAACTGAATCCTTAATTCTAACCAATTGAGTTTGAGAAAATAAATAACCTCCATCATTATATGAATTCCAAGGTCTTGGAGGTACCAACATGGGTAATAATTGAGGTTGAACACAATTACTAAATGATTTTCCTGCCAATTGTTTCACAACTTCCTTATGGATAATGAATACTCCCAACTTTTGACCATTGGAAAATTTATAGGTATGATGAATTGCTGGTTGACTTCCAGTAATGGATTTACCAGTGGTGGGGTCAATTCCTCTAACAGGAACTTTAGCCACATGCTTTAATAATGATACGAGTACTGCACCAATCTTGGCGTACACGGTATAACTCCAATCATTAGGTTGATTAGAATTGGCGTCGAGAATGACATTTTTCTTTTTTCTTAATAATTTCTTCCATTGGTTGGTGGTTTTCAATTTCTTGGAATAAACTTTCTTTTCGGTGTTGACTAAAGCTTGAGATCTATATTCAAGTTCAATGGCTTTTCCTACCGATATTAATGCTCTTGCAGCTCTCATACCGTTATCAATACCACCTGTAGAGGTTAATTTTAAAAGTTCTAGAATGGTGACAACACACATCTTTTGAGGAGGCACAAGAACTAGGTATGGAGCATAAAATTCTCTCTCCTTAATCACCTTAAGTTCTTCAGAAGAGAGTCCTTCTTTCAGTACAGTTCCTTCCAATATCTTTTGGCATTGCTTAATTTCCTCTTCCACGTATGGTAAAAATTCGGAGTACCATTTAAATAATTGAGCATTTAAACCCCGGTTGAGACTGATCCCCCCTCTTTTTTGCATTTCTTCGAACTCATGCTTCCACTTTTCCTTAGCACCATCCACACCTCTCACTTCCAATTGTCTTTGTCTGGCTTCGTTGAACAAATCAAGAGCTTCATTGAACTTATCTTTTTGCTCCTGGGTCTTGAGACTTTTGTAGAGCTCGAAATAGTCTCTCTTTTTGGATGCTGAAGTTTCGGAAGTGTTATGCAATAAATGACCATGTAAGTCGCTTTCAAGATCTTTAAGAATGGTTTCAAATTCACCAGAACCAGTTTCTTCTTTTAATCCCAACAAAGTGTGTCTGATGATCTTCAACCCAAATGAGTCTACTGGTTTCAAATCTTCACTGTCCTTTTCTATACTGGGAGCTTGTAAATCTTGAGTGAAGTATTGAGGAACGTCTTGGACCTCTTCACCCCGAACTTGCTTGAACAAATGGATGAAATCTTGGGGAACATGGCTCTCAGTTATTTCTTGATGCTTGAAGATCTCCATCAATCCCTCGGTACCAATGATGTCTATATGGGTAAAGATTTGCTTAGTTTTTTGAACACTGAATTTAGATATGTAATCCAAGTAGGGGGTATTTGTGTTCATGTACTTGGTAAGAAGGATGGCGTAGGTTCTATCATTGAGCCTGATTGCAGGAAACTTGTTGGTGAACTTGGACAAGCTAATTTCAACGTCTTCCAAACTAGTTGATTCTTCAAGAGCCCATACTTTAAGGTACTCATTCAAGGTGAAAATGAAGGTGTCTGGATTGGACAAAAGCGGGTAGATGGCCCCCAAGATCCTTTCTGCACGATCGAAGTTCTTTGAAGCCAATAAGGCATCCAATAATGAATGGAGATGAATCACATCTTTGGCAAATGGAGATCTGGTTACAGGATCATACTGAGACGACCATGCCACCTCCTTTCTGTCCTCGTCAGTGATCTTGTCGAAGCTGCGTCCATCGATATCGGCAAACGATTTGGAGTAGACACTGGGATGCTTTTTCTTATCCAAAGTTTTAGATTTCAAGTCATCGAGAAACGATTTGTACATGGGAAACTCAGAAATGGTGGATTTTGATGTTGCTAGAGAACCCACGTCCCGTGAAAGGACATGTGTATGGATAGGGCTCCTTCGAGATACTCTCCGTAACATTTCTGGTGAAGTCGTAATGGAGTAGAGTGATAAAATTTGCAGAGATGGGGAGTGTGCAGGAAGGGGTGGCTACCCCCTACAAAATTAGAAAAAGTGGCAACTAAAACGAAACAGAGAGAAGAATTAAAGACGGTTCTTCTAAGGTATTGATTGGTGTTGTCTATTACAATCTAAATGTTTTTCGTGTGTGACTAGCTTGGTGTTTGTAATTGGCTCCCATCCCCATAGTGTGCGACCATAGATAATCTTGATATTACTGACAAGACCAATCACTATGTGCCATGACACATTTAAAGTGATTTTTTTAGAGTAGATTCATCACTCATTGCCATAACAGTCGTTCAATTTCTGAAGCTTGAACTTAGCTGAAACGAGTAGAACTAGCTGGAGCTGGCTGGAACTGAGTGATGTAATTATTTTTGGATCTTTGAGAGCGATGGCGAAGGTTCATAGTTGCAACCAAGCCAATTTTGGGTTACACGTTAAATCCGTCTCACTGTCACATTGTGAGTTTCCTTTGGCTTGAGTGGCTTTCCCATTGCAGCAGCTATTACAACATGAGTTTTCCTTTCTGGAGTTTTCCTTTCTGGAATCCTAAAGAAATGCGAATCATGATGAATCATTGAGTAACTGATGCAACCCGTTCCCTATAAAAGCTATTCACATTTAGTATAGCTCGGAGTTGGAATTGTAGCAGAGAATTGAAAGTATTTGTATTTGTAAGAGACTGGATTTTGTTTTGGAGTTTATTGGTCCATTACCCAAAACCTCTCTACAACAAGAACTGGTGGATGGTGATTCGAAGTCCATAAGGCTAAAGTTGACAGGTTATTGTGATCAGAGATCTGTTCTTGACTTGGAATTCACCCACTGCTCGCCGTTAGCCAAATTTTGTACGATGTATAATCATATCAATGCTTTCCATCTAATCTGAGCTACATGTATTGGATCACTACGATTGGATCATAAAGGCTTAATTAATCATGTAGTATTAGCTATATATTCCAAAATCCATGCCTACAACCCCATTTCGGCCTGTAATGCCTTCAAGGCTTCCTCGTCTTCGTCCTCTTCCACCGCCTGGGGCTGGGTCTTGTTCACGGTAGGGAACGAAGGAAGCTCTTGGGCAGGAGCAGGACGGACCTTCTGGGCCGGAACTGCATGCAGTTGTTTCTCCTCTTCCTGGAGTTGGGCCAATTCTTCGTCGAGTTCGTCTTCATCCACATACTCGGTGCCCACAGGTCTAGATATGGCTTCGGAGATTTCATCCGCAAGTTCTACTTGCTCTCTAATGTCATCCATGGTCTCCTCAACCTTGTCCACATTGTACTCACCGTGTATTTGTTTCATGGCTGAAGCTCCTTGCTTCATCGCCTTCATGGTTTCTAAGTTCAAGTTGGCACCTTCGATCGCCGTCAACTGGGTCTCCAACGATTCGATCTGGTTCTCCACCTTGACCAAGTTGGTCTCGTAGCCCTTTTTACGCTTCAAAGCATTCTTGGCTAACAACTTGTTTGTAGAAATGTGTTTCCGAGCAAGTGCATCCTGGTCGGCCATCTGTTGCTCCAAGTGAGTTCTCTTCTTGTTGAGCGTCTGGATGTGCTCACGCAACTCCACAATGGCTCGCTTGGGAAGCTCCTTCTTCTGGCCTTTGTTGCCGCCAAAGAGATAGTTCCACATGGCGGGTGTAGTGTTCTAGTGTATTTGAAGTGTGGGTGGCGTAATTCGATGCGCCCCTAAGAGTGCCTGGGGTTAGTTTGAAATGGTTGGAAAGATGTGAAGGTGTTGGTGGCGTACACTGAGATACTTACAATGTGATATGGTATGTTCTATGGAAAGAGATAGTGCCCCCGTAGTCGATTATGACACTGGGTTGCGCACGACAAGATAACACTGAGGTCTAAGGGAGTGTGAGACAAGGAGTAAGCAAAAGCCCATTGACCAGGATGAAAACGGGAGGTAAATGTGTTTTTAAAGCCGTAATAGTTTAGTGGTATGATCATTACCAAATTTATTTATTGTAATCATTGAATCATATGAATAATGAGCAGATATCTCACTCTTATTATAGTCCTCAACTTACCACTACCCAGAGGAAGAAAAACACTATTAAAACTCCGAAAATCTTTAAAAATAGCCACCTGTTGTTGGTGATATGTGCGTAGTACTTCAACAATTCTCTTTGAGCACCAGAAATATTCAAACTAATATCTTCGACATTCTCATCGATTCTTTGGATTTGCTCTCCCTGTTCACTAACCATAGTAGCCAATTGCTGGAAAAGGTTTCCCACTTCATTAATAGTAGACTCGATGGTTTCTACTGCTCTGTTTCTTTGTTGTAAGTATTGAGAGCCTTGTTCTTCCATAAGAAGCATCTGTTGAGTCTGGTTTGGAATTGAAAGGTAGTCCCCACTGGAGTATGGAACCAGTACATCTGGATCTTGATCGGGGTCGTAAGGTAATGACGATTGGCTATGAGATGCTGATACCAAGTATGGGTTCTCTCCAAGATTAGATAAATTATTGCCAGGATTAGGTGACCCATTATTGCCTGCACGATTACTAGTGGCAGAAAGGAAGTTTTCTGTCCGGTTCTTGTTCATGATTTCGTTTTTCTGACGGATTTCTAATACGTTTTTGAACTCTCCACTGACGTTTTTCATTTTGGAGTTCAACAAATTGACCACATTTTTGGAAAATTGTGAGGTTTGCGAGTCGATTTGAATGGAAGTGTCCCCCTTAACAAACTTCTGTAAGTTTTGCATGTTTTGTTCTATTTTAAAAATCTCTTGCTTAATCACATATGTCAATTCACCAATCTCCACCGGCTTGTCATCAAACAACGGTTTTCTTTTGGCCAACAACGCCAACTTACTCAACAACTCGGTCACATGCAGTATATCCTTTGCAATCACACTGGCTTGTTGATTAAACCGAGATTTCTTGACGGGTGGTGATGGCTCGGCTCGAGGCTGGTTTTGCTTTTTATTTATCTTGTCGAATGACGAAACGCATTGCTGGAACTCGAACGTACGGTTCTGAATGGCACTGGACATCGTGACACCTGTGGATGTGGTTCTGGGGGGTAGGGTAAGGAAGTGGCACTGGTTGTTTGTTGTCTTCTAGGTCACTGTAAAGTACACGATTGTTCAGTGAGGTGCGCGACCAGGATAACACTATGTCTATACACTAAAGATTAGATTCCAAAAGATTAGATTCCTGTTGTGTAGTTGAGCAGTATCGTAGCTGAAAGCTTCATTTATTGTATATTCGCTTTACTTTCATATAGTACTTCTTTTGTGTGTGTATCTCAGCACTGCTTAAATCAATTTATTCTCATTGTTTCTCATTAGCGTACCAATACTACACCACTCCCCAGATTATTCAATTTTTAGAAGATCACTTATTGAACTCTTGTGACCTCGACTCTGATTTTGTTTCTTAAGTCATTGGGTTATTTTGGGCAAAAAACCTCAAAAAAAATTACTCTTACCACTCGTTTCAAATCGTTATCCATTATCTATAATTATCTAAGATGTTCTATATCCTTCCTAACATACTGCCAATTGCCATCCTCTCTTCTCACAAATTTCTACCCAATCAACACATATTTTCCCCTGTTCATTCATGGCCCAGATCTCCTCCATAATGTCCTTGATACGAGAGAGATTGTCCATTGGGTAGAGATTTCGTACCGCATCAATTCGCCTTCTCATTTCTTTTCTGTCACATTCTGTAGAACAGGTGATTCCACAAATCAATAATGCAAATGACAATGACACCACCATCTTGGTGTTGATAAGCACGTCAAGACAGTTAAGTGCATTCACTAAAATCTTCTGCATCTCAAATGACATGGGTGCAAGTTCTTTAATCTGAAAATTCAAACACAATTGACAGGTGTATGAATATACGTCAAACAAAGCAAGTTGAAGCTCAATTTCTTGTTCGTCATTCAAGATCTGCTCCATTTGCGATGAATTGGGAAGGCAATCTTCAATTTTTTGGTTCAAAGTGTCATACACTTCAGTAGCATTTTCATAATATTCAATTCGGAGTAGTTTTAAATCATATTCACGTTGAGTCGATTCATAAAATCCAGCAGCACTTTTAGCAGCAGCATCTTGGAATTTCTGGTCTACCAGTCTTTTATGCTCTCTTAATTCAGAAGCTTTAGCACTTATTTCCCCCATCAACAAATAGATAGGTTGAATACACCCTTGAAGTGGATCAAGACCATAATTATCCAACTCCAATAGTTTTTTACTTTGGAAAATGTTGATATAACTATCAATCGATAGTCCAGGGCCCTTTCTAAACGAGTTGGAGCTCATGATATCATGAAACGAAAGTGCAGAACAAAGGAACTTGATCTCATTGGAATATTCAAAAATCTCACACAACCGTTGAAGTCCTCCATTTTCATTCACCAAATCAATACTTTTTTTCAATAGTATATTCCACTGTGTCACATCCCCCGTACTAATATGAAGACCCATCATCACAATGTAATAACTGAGTATGATATAGAGATTCCTCTCACTCAAGTTTTTATAGGAGGTAATCGAGGTATGGTTGATTCCGAGGTCAATGGCCTGTCTCAAGTATCTTTGGACGGTGGGAGTGAAACCTTCAATGAACAAACCACCCCACGCTGCCAATGCATAAAGGATTCCCTGGTCTGTGGCGGCGGCTTGCACGAAGGTTTTGCAGTAATAATTGGTGGCATCGGTAGCAATACAGATGGTCTTGGAGACTTTTTCGATAAAAGCTTGTAAAAAAGTAGGACCATTGTCATCCAAATCACAAGTAAGAGTGGATTGAGGCTCTCCTACTGGCAGAGGATTAAACAATTCTTGATATATCTGATCGAGTCTGACCTCGGGGAATAACGATGATGGTGATAACATGAGTTCATCGACAGGATATCGTGCTTCTTCTATCGGAGCCCATTCTTCACTAAGGGTTTCACTGTCGGCAACACCTTTACCAAGCTCCTTGCGAAGCGCCTCAACATTGGCCGCGGCCACAGCTGGACGCATCACCTTTTTCTTGAACTCGTGGGTCTTGATGGTAGTCTTAATTTTTGTTCTTGGGGTACATTTCTGGTTCCTGCTTTTACAAGAACCACATGTGGGCCATTTTTCATCACACTTTTTCCTAAAAAAAGTTAGCACAGGTTTCAAGGATTCAGCACTACTTACTTTCGTTGACGGCACTGTTCACACCCATTTCGAGATCTTTGCGATGGTCCTTGGACAATATTGTTGGCGGTGACCTTGTCCAGGGGTACAAAAAAACTGTCCTCCGGCACGTCCTTGGACTCGATGGTATCGAGCGATTGCCCGTCCATGATGAAATACATTGTGGCGAGTTGGTTTCCAATAACGTGGGGACACTGTCGTATTTAAATGATTATGCTAGATCTAAAATCTTTATAGTACTATCACTGGGTATGTGCCCTGGCGCGATTTAGCCGTCTCACGTGGAGTCTAGACGTCCTTGGCATCGGCCGTTCAAAAAATATGCCGATGGTGATGGGAAGCGATAGTTGGGAGAGTGAACGGCATGGTATGCCCCTGTTTAAGAGGTGGAATGTCGTTCTCTCTGTTCAACAAATGTCTTTGTTTGTGTTGAAACCTTTAGATTTTTTTAAGTTTTTGTTAAACTTTTATAATTTTTGATTTTAAAAATTACTGTGGAAAGTGGTAAAGTGTCAAAATTGAAAAATAGTTGAGCCGGTTGAGGGTGATAAAAATAGTGAAATTGGTCAGAATGGACGTGTTCGAGAGCCCTTGAGCAGCCACCAAGTTGACATCTGTGTAGAAATCAGTTTCAGTCAGAAATAAATTTATTGCTCGAATATACCCCTTAACAGAGCGAAGGACGAGCTGTTGAGACCCGAAGAAAAGGCTTACGAAAAAAAAAAAAACTCAGTACTTAAAATTAAGCGTTAATGATGGTGCCATACTGATTTCTCCCTACTTATTTCTCCAAAACTCAGTATATTAACCACTCCCTAAAGTCTACTCTCCCATCTATATTGGCTAATTTACCACTACCCCTTAGCCCAACACGACAGTCGGTTCCCGATGCGGAAATTCAAACACACATACGTGCGCACACCGTTTCTAGACGAAATCGCCTGCTCAAATCAAAACAACCCGTCGATATATAACGAACTCGTTCTTTATACATTTTTAAGCAGCTATGAGGGAAATTGTAAGTACCACGTCACCCGGGCCCCCACCTCCAGGACATCTCGCCTTCCCAGCCGATTGCCTGCTCCGAAATCGCCCACCTCCTTTGCTGAAACGCGGTACTAACACATCAGATTCATTTATCCACTGGTCAATGTGGTAACCAAATCGTAAGTATACTGGAAGAACCGACCAGAAAGTGTCCAAAGACGCGTATATCCCCAAATCTCCCCGTGAATGACCTTTCAATTTGTCACTAACCGTTCAAATTGTCACCAACCGTTCAATTTGTCACTAAATTTTTGATTTCAGTACTAACATTTAGGGTGCTGCCTTTTGGGAAACTATCTGTGGTGAACACGGATTAGATAGCAATGGTAACTACCATGGAACCGAGGAAATCCAAAGATCCAAATTAAATGTTTACTTCAATGAAGCTTCTTCAGGAAAGTATGTTCCTCGTGCCGTTATGGTTGATTTAGAACCAGGTACTATCGATGGGGTTAAAACTTCAAAAATCGGTAACTTGTTCCGTCCTGACAACTTTATTTTCGGTCAAAGCTCCGCCGGTAACGTGTGGGCCAAAGGTCATTACACTGAAGGTGCTGAATTGGTTGATTCAGTTATGGATGTCATTAGAAGAGAGGCTGAAGGTTGTGATTCCTTACAAGGTTTCCAAATAACACACTCTTTAGGTGGTGGTACCGGTAGTGGTATGGGTACCTTATTGATTTCTAAAATTAGAGAAGAATTCCCAGATAGAATGATGGCCACTTTTTCAGTTGTTCCATCTCCAAAACTTTCTGATACCGTTATCGAACCTTATAACGCCACCTTATCCATTCATCAATTGGTTGAAAACTCCGATGAAACCTTCTGTATTGATAACGAAGCCTTGTACAACATTTGTCAAAAAACCTTGAAGTTACCTCAACCATCTTATGTCGAATTAAACAACTTGGTTTCTTCGGTTATGTCTGGTGTTACCACTTCTTTACGTTACCCTGGTCAATTGAACTCTGACTTAAGAAAATTGGCTGTTAACTTAGTCCCATTCCCAAGATTACATTTCTTCATGGTTGGTTATGCTCCTTTAACTTCTTTAGGTTCTAAATCTTTTAGATCTTTAACTGTTCCAGAATTGACCCAACAAATGTTTGATTCCAAGAATATGATGGCTGCTTCTGATCCAAAGAATGGTAGATACTTAACTGTTGCTGCATTCTTTAGAGGTAAGGTCTCTGTTAAAGAAGTTGAAGATGAAATGCACAAGGTTCAAACCAAGAACTCTTCATACTTTGTTGAATGGATTCCAAACAACGTACAAACCGCTGTTTGTTCTGTTGCTCCAAAAGATTTGGATATGTCTGCTACTTTCATTGGTAACTCCACTTCTATTCAAGAATTATTCAAGAGAGTTGGTGACCAATTCAGCGCTATGTTCAGAAGAAAGGCTTTCTTGCATTGGTATACTTCTGAAGGTATGGATGAAATGGAATTCACTGAAGCTGAATCTAACATGAATGATTTGGTCAGTGAATACCAACAATATCAAGAAGCTAGTGTGGATGAAGACGAGGAATTGGAATACGCCGACGAAGCTCCATTGGATGACCAATTGGAGTAAATATTTGGCTGGTAGTTGTTTATTTCTCTTTGCTTCTTATATATAATACTTAATTTATACCCTCTGTTTGCAGCACCGTAGGAAATGTTACAAAGAACCATGATACTAATGACGAGAGATGTTAGTTGACTTCATTAGTTCGAACAACTCACCTTTAATTATTATATAAATGTCTAAAGAAGTCTTTTACGGTAGAGAAATACCTAAATCTTTGTAGCAGATGTCTATAATAAATGTTGTTTAATAAATACGACATTAGCTTTGTAAAGGTGCTAATGACTACCCTCGTACATCACAAGGTTTAGTTATCTTAAAGTTGTTTATTGGATATATTAATAGATACGAATAACCATCTGACCAGGAGACATCCGGAGCATACAGAGTCCAGTGTATGGTCCAGCTCCCATAAATGCGTACCACCACCTCACCTCAAGTCCGCTACAATCGTCTCATTATTCTTTATTACCTATATCATGCATTAGTTTGATCTGAGGAAGTTCTTAACAAAGTCGTTCTTGTCCACAGTGTTGTAGCTGTTTTGATTGTCAAAGTATCTCATCACATGGCACTGTTGCTTCCAGAAATTGACCAACTCTTGGAATTCCATCTGACCCTTCATCACCAAGTGGTTGTTGACACCCAAATCGGTAACAAATCTTTGTCTTTCGAACTCTTGACGGATTTTGGTCTTGACGTTGGATACAGGCATGTCCAACTCGTATAAATCGCAGAATTCACGGGAATAACGGATGTACTTGCGGTACAAGTGCAACACCCTCTTTCTCATGTCGGCCTGGGTGACAGACCGACGGGTTGTCTCGGCAAACTCAGTGGCTAAAGTCATGTTGGTGATGATTAGTTTTTTTAAAAGACGCTATTTGGTTGGTTGGACGACACGTGAGGGTTTGGTGCGACCTATAACTATTGTATGGGACTGATAAACTATGATAATAATAGTATTGAAATGAATATTTGAAGGCTTGATTGAAGTTTTTGGATTAAGCTGGAACTATAGTAAAATCACAAAGGTATGGACCTTTACTGTGTCAAAATTTATGTTTCTTTAATTTTTTCACATTTCACTTTTCGCACTGAATTATAGCCGTATATTACTCTTTATATGGTGATTGAGTATCTAGGTTCTTGTAGGAGAAACTATCGGAAAAGAGCCAAGAAAGACTCGGTATAGTTGGATAAAGAATTTACTCTCTTAGCTGTTTATCTCTTTTTTCATGATTTGGTATAGCTTTTACGGCTCATAAGTTATACCTCTGGATGAGAATATCTTCTGGTTACACCAAGGTGACTTAATCAACCTGATCTTGGGATGCAGAAAAAAAGTAGTCAGATGACAGTACAAAGCACAGTGCAAAGAACTATCCAAAAAACCTTCAAAAAAATTAAAGTGATCCAACAGATCGTTTGTTGTTTGAAATATCCTCAAAATCATTCTAAAACGTATTTAAAACCTTAAAAACTACAACAATATCATCAAATGAGTAAACTCCTTCTGAGATCATTTATCATAATAATCCTTGGCCATATTAGACTTACGCTTGAACTTATAACAATTTTAGTTGGCAAATTTCTGGAGCTGGCCTACGGTGGCCTACGGTGGCCTACGGGCTGGTATAAATACCAAAGAGGGTCTGGCTAAGCTTAATTTTGTATTTTCTCTAAATTCGTCTATTTTATGGATCAAGGGTCGATTTTATTTCCTTCAATAATGAACCGGAAGGCTCAAGCAATTTGATGAATCGACACAATTCGAAACACCAATCCCATTTCTTGGATTTATCAACCATCACCACGATCTTAAGAATGATCTTTCTATCTTTATCATCCAAAAGGTAATCAGGTTCTTTTTTACCCTTGGGCTTCTCGTTATCAGGAGTCTCTTCCTTCTTAACATTGAGGTACACGATCAAGAAATTATAACACAACTCAACGTTACCCTTTTCAATTAATCGGTTCATAAACTTCACCGGTGAAGTATCCAACACTTGGAAAAAGGTTTTCCAATAACCTACTTCAATTTTCCGAAGACAATTGATATAAATGTGTTCTGAATGATCATTGACTTCAATCAAATGCATCAATGATTTCAACAAATCATTATTTCCTTCAGTTTCCGTGAGATGCTTGAATAATAGTAATTCTAAACAATGATTGTAGCCTTTGAAGTATGAATACTTTGACGAAATCTTAGCAGGGCTCAATTTTTGACGGAAGAGCTCATTCTCAATAAAGTTATTAAGCACCAATTTGTAGGAAAGCTTGGGCTTGATAATTAATCCTCCTGTGGCACTTTTATCAAGTACTTGGTTTTCAATCAATACCAACTCCAATGATGATTCCAGCCCATCATTGGAAGTTAATTCAATGGGTTGATAATCATCTATCTCAATGGTAATTGGACGCAATTCTTCAGAAAGATCTTCTGAGGTTTCTATACTCTCGGAAGATCCTGTCTTATTAAAGGCATTTTCAACAAGTTCATTTAATTCATACACCAATAAATTGTTCACATTGAAAACGTGAAGATATTCAACTTCTTGCTGTTCATATCTGATAGATTGAGTTTTGAACTCTTCAACAGTGGAACTGATTAAAATCAAATCGTACATATTGCTTGGTTTAATTGCATTTAACGGCTTGGAAATGGAATTCTGGGCTGATTGATTTTTCAAAAGATACAATTCTCCAGTGTTCAACAAAAATAAGAAATGCTTATTTTCAATAATGGATGATTTGACAATATTGCGGAGGTTAAGTTTGGAACTTATGGTTGCTAAATGTATGGTTTTATTGACTCCAATAAAAATATTGTAATTCTTTTGATCCTTAGCTTCATTATTTTCATCAAGTATTAATTTCTGATCATTTAATTCAATTATCACTAATCTTAAATCACTAGTCAAAATTAATAAGTTGGTTAAATTATGAGCGATTTCAATGGGGTCAACGCTAATAAAAGTGGTTTTGAAATCATATTTCCAAAGTATTAAATCACTATCGAATACAAAGTTTTCTCCACCATTTCCGTATTTCGATAAGGGAGTATTAAGAACAATAATCTCATCGACCAAATGTGGACTATCATCGGTTGGAGCATCTTCCTCTTCGTAATCTTCATTGAATTTTCTGTTGATCAATATCAAATAGTCGTTGAACCAGAAATGCTTTATGATGTTCATTGGATCGGTATAATAATTTTTGAAGTTAAACCATAATACGTGATTGATTTCACCAGTAATTGAATTGGATGATTCAACTATATTCTTTTGTTTTTCAGTTACTTCTAAAAATGTCTTAACTTCAGTGAGAGGAGTAGAAATACTTATTTCATCCCCATAAGTAATTGAAAATTGATTAAATTTATTTCTTGAAACCGTGAGTTCTCCACTCAGATTCTTAACAGTTTTAGTAGCTGCCCCGTTAAAACTTTCAATTTTGCTAATCGTGTTTTTGAATCTAGACAAAATGGGAAATTTCACAAATGTCTTATTTCTGTATATGGCACTGATATAATTTGAGTCAAGAAAAGTTACTTTGTTGTCAAATGTTTGTGATAATAAGTTAACCAAATATAGTTTCGATTGGTCGAGATTGACAATGTAAACTGAAGACGAGTTAGGACTAATGGTGATCGAAGAACTCTTCAAAAATTGACGATTTTCATCATTTCTAACTTCAAGCTCATTCAATATGTCATGAGAGCTGAAGGACTGGTTACCAAATTTTGAATACAATGACCAGAAACCCGATTTGCTATCAAGAAGTGTGAAAAACTTACCATTGGATGCCCACGTAATAATTGTAGAATCAAAGTCAATATCTGTTATGACTCCAAGATCTTGAAAGATGGCTTTAGATACATCGATTTTGAAGATGTTTAAGCTGCTATCTATGAGTACCAATATTAAGTCAAATTGAGGGTTGAAATAGAACTTGACCTTATTGGTCCTGATATCAGATGGTAATTTAGTACCAATTGGTAGAACTTCCGAACCTTCTTGAGCTTGAAAATTAAGTGCCCAAACCTCATGGTCTTCATTGATGAAAAGGAAGTAATTTTTGAATATGTTATAATTTATGTAAGAGATTCTTGATTTATTTTTGTACCAATCCGAATCATATAATGAGATTATGGAGTTTTTAAATGTTTGGAGATTGATGATTTGGAAATGACTGTTCTCGAATTCTTCATCATCACCTTCAGGTTCACGGTCATGTCCATTGTATATTATCAAATTATGGCTGTTTTGTTTCAACCAATACCTTTCGAGTCCAATCTTGATTTTCAACATTTTAAACACCGATATTTTGGCGGATGCAACGGTGTAACCTCCAAGTTCATCTTCGAGGCCACTATTGTTTATATGCTCAATATTTTCCAAATTAATTGTCGCCTTCTCTCCACCTTGAATAATCTGTTTAGTGGCACTTTTGATAAATCCCGCCAAACTAAATTTTTTAGATGTATAACTCAAGGGTAACCCGGTTTGTAATGTCAGGTCATTTTTGCTACTATTAATCTCATACAAGGATTGGGAGTAGTTAATAAGAACCTGATAGATCACCAAGTAGTCCAGATCGGTCTGAACAAACAAATTGAAGGTGGTAAGTTTTTGTAACTGAGCCGTGTTGACCGATGCATGTTTTGTTTTCACATTGGTATTCTTTCCGTGCTGCTGGATCGACTCTGCTGTTCTGGAATGGGATACAATGGGAAGTAAAGTGTACTGATTGAAAAGGTAAACGGAACTGGCGGTCACGATCACAATTAGGGAAGTATGAGCGATGTGGATAAGTTTGACAATGGGCTCATTGAAGGGGAGAGTAATCAGCTTTTCAGGACACGATTCGATCCACACCATGATGAATGGGGTAAATGTTAGTGTTCTAAATCGTGTGTTGTGAGTTTGGGGAGATGACTTAAGGGCTTAGTAAGCGTTCAAGTGCTTGGAGTTCTAAAATGATCAATATCTATTGATATATTGTTTGACACGAACCGTTGAATACTGAAGAGAGAAAAAAAAAATAGCCTCTAGTCAGATGTAATCATTTTGATCAAATGCGGTGTGATGTCAGGATTGAAAATTTGAGACGATAACGGCGACAGGGTTGAAAATTTGAAATGGCATTAGATGAATAGGCCAGTCATAACTTTATTGAATATTTAAGGTACTAGTATGAGGATCATCTCGTTTCCGAATAGGGGTAATTTCAGTTTAAAGCAATTTATGTTACATCCTTCCATTGCCTTAAAACGTTTATGGATAATTAGACCGAGTGACTCTTTATTCTGAAACATGTTGATACTGCTCAGATACTCAATTTCAGCCAAAATTCAGCTATTACAAGCCAAAACCTGTCTCACTTCCCTTTTTATTTACTTCCCTTTTTTTACTTGCCTTTTTATTGCGTCGGTACTCGCCTACTAGTTTTATGCCACTTTCCTAGTAGGGTACAATTATAAATTTTTTTGCAATGGGAAACACACAACCAAGCCATCTCGTTGCTATTAAACCACTTTCACATTTTTTTTCATTTTGCCAGACGACAAGTTCATGATATCGCTTGGTTGGTTCGAAAGACACTGACTGGACAAATGAGGACAATTGATTGCAGGCTCGAGGACGGGCAAAAGTCACATCCCCTCTCAGAGATTATTGTACTTCCACAAACATCCAATGAGTCTTTATTAATTTGTCTAATTTCCATTTTTTTTATTTCCTTTATGATGATTACGTAAGCCAACCGTTTGACCTGAACAGGTCTGTCCATAATTTAATTTTTCAACAAATCGGGCGTGTGGTCTAGTGGTATGATTCTCGCTTTGGGCGACTATTCAGTTTACTGAGTGGATTTCTACAAGCATGCGAGAGGCCCTGGGTTCAATTCCCAGCTCGCCCCTTTTTTTATTTTTTCCATATTCAAAATAAAACTCAATCGAAATGGAATCACCCATCTTAATACTCATCGCATAGTAGTTGTTAATGTCCTTATCTCTAATACGAGTAACGCGTTCTCTCTAAACTGATTACTGTTTAGTTTTTTTTAATAGCACTAATTTGATTACAATAACTCTGATATTTGTGGTGTATATTAAACCCAAGATTAGACTAATAAACAAGGTTCCTTATATACGAATACATGAAGAACGCCAAGTGAAAATATATATGATAAGACTTTCTTGATTTTGGAGGAGTTTTAACGGTAAGACTTTTGGAATCTGGCTCTGGCACCACGACCACCGAACTTCTTTGGTTCCATTCTTCTGGAGTCAGCAACCAACAAGGTCTTGTCGTAAGAAGCGAAAACCTTCTTCAATTCGTTCTTAGAAGCTTCGTCAACAAACTTTTGGTGGTAAGCAACCAATCCCTTGGCAATAGCTTGTCTGATGGCGTAAACTTGAGAGACGTGACCACCACCGGTGACCTTGACTCTGATATCGATGTTTTGGAATTTGTCTAAACCAACGAGGGTCAAAGGTTCGTAAACCTTGAATCTTAAGATTTCTGGTTGAACCAAGGTGATTGGGGCACCGTTAACCTTGATCAAACCCTTACCGGCCTTGACGTGGGCAACAGCAGTAGCGGTCTTCTTTTTACCAAAAGTCTAAATGTTAGTACAAGTTGATTATGACATAGATTTAACCTCATATGACCTTAAAATGATTTTATTGAACAACAACTGGGATGATTCCCCTTGTTTGACAAATGATGAAGTTGAAAGATGAATGGTTTGGTGTTGAATGATCGTCTTGATGGTCTTGAGTGCCCTATGGTTTTGGTATCGTTACATACTTGGACAGATTGAGTGGACATCTTGTGCTTCGATAGTGTTGAAAGAAGTATAAGTTAAAAATTTTCTATAAGTTTTTTCGACAGTAGGTGAAAAATTCTTAGGCCTGCGGTAAGGGTTTGTGCGACTTTGCCTCCATACCGCAATAGTAAAGCCTGAGGAAAACGCCATCACGTGACAGCGTGTTTGGAGCCTACAAAATGTAAGGAGGAGGGAGTGTATATGGGCGTGCGACCCTAATGTGTACTGATATTTACTGACGTACTCAAATATTCCAAACGGTCTAGTGACTGCGTTTTTGTACAGGATGACCGAAAATTTTAACAGTAACCTGTAATTATCCCAGGAAAAGTTTACAGGTTATTGCCAGTCCCACACAGTACTATCGCGCACTTTCACCTATATGGAAAATTTTTAAATCCAGTAAGGTTCGCTTCTTTTTCTACTACAACCAAGATGGCTATCTCCAAGAACTTACCATTATTGAAGAATCACTTCAGAAAGCACTGGCAAGAACGTGTCAAAGTCCACTTTGACCAAGCCGGTAAGAAGGCTTCCAGAAGACAAGCTAGATTGTCCAAGGCTGCCAAGATTGCCCCAAGACCTCTTGATGCTTTGAGACCAGTTGTCAGAGCCCCAACCGTCAAATACAACAGAAAGGTTAGAGCCGGTAGAGGTTTCACCTTGGCCGAATTGAAGGCTGCTGGTTTAACTGCCAAGTACGCTAGAACCATCGGTATTGCCGCTGACCACAGAAGACAAAACAAGTCCCAAGAAACCTTTGACGCCAACGTTGCCAGATTACAAGAATACAAGTCCAAGTTGGTTATTTTCGACAAGAAGACCAAGGCTTCCGAAACTGCTGCTTACAAGCAAGTTTCTACCGGTGCTACTTTCCCAGTTGTTCAACCAGAAATTGAATCTGCTCCAAGAGCTGTCCCAGAACAATCCGTTTCTGCTTACACCACCTTGAGATTGGCCAGATCTGAAAAGAGATACAAGGGTATCAGAGAAAAGCGTGCTAGAGAAAAGGCTGAAGCTGAAGCTGACAAGAAGAAGAAGTAATCTCCTCATAATGTACATTTATCTAGTATGTATGTGAATAATATAATCATGTATTAGTATTGTCTGTAGTAATACCCCATAACTGTTGTTCTAGTGGATCATTGGGGTCATCGCATGGTGAAAGGACCTGTTTGACATACTCATTTATATGTTATTCTAGGTCAATGTGTGCTCGTACTGTGTGCTTGACTGTTTGCTCGTACTGTTTGCTCGTACTGTGCTGTATAGTTCTACACCTTCTGATTCTTCTCAGCAATTGGTGCTACTAGCCTTTGATGGTTGTTTTGAATTGTTTTCATGATCCACCATCGCTATATTGTAGACATTAAACTCTATTAACTTGCTAGCACACCTATACTAAGAAACATGGATATACACCTAATTGTTCCATAATTTACTTCTTTGATACTGAATGTTTTCAGTTAATTATTGTATGATGGTCATCTAAGTATCAAAATTTTTAATTGCATCGTCTTCTGGGCATCTGATCCATTTCAGTCGAAGGGAACTGGTTCTTGATGAACTTCAAGTACTACCATCGATCTCTCAAGTAAATAAGCCTAAACTACGAAATTTTTGACATTATTCAATTTATTTCCTCTATACAAACCTAAACTACCCATTAATGAACTGCAAAGGTAATGTGAGATTACATTTAATCGAATAAACCGAAACCCATGTCATCATCGGATTCTTCCTTGGCTTCTTCAGCCTTTTCTTCGGCAGCTTCTTCAGCAGCACCACCGGCAGCGGCACCAGCAGCTGGAGCAGAGGAGGCAGCTGGGGCGGAGGAGAAGTTGAAGAAGAATTCCTTCAAGTCCTTACCTTCCAAGGCCTTGGCGTAGATTTCAGCCCAGATACCTTCGACTTCGACGTTGGCCTTGGTGACCAAGGTCAACAACTTGTCAGCAGAGACTTCGACTTCAGCGTCGGTCAAGATCAAGGCAGCGTAGGATAAAGCGGATTCAACAGACATTGCGATTTAACTAGAGATAATCAGTTTAAGCTTCCAAAAGGCAGACTATTCTTAGTTTGGTTGAGAAGAGTATAGTGAAAAGTTCTTCATTTTGTCTGGTGCGGGCGTGTGCAGAGAGCAGCCAGGGCTGGAGCCCCCTATCACGTGGAGCGTGTATATATGGACGGCGCGCGACCTTTTTGCAACCAAATTATCCTGTTATATAACCATGGTGTTGTACATCTTGGTTGATCATCAATTAATGGTACTAAACTCTTACAGTAGTGAATTTAACTAAGACTTTTTTATTATGCACTATTAAATTTTGTCACGGGCTTCGCAAAAATCCAAATACCATGGTTTAGTCCAGATTCTTATTCTCTTACCATAGTAAATAAATGGAATGGCTGCTAACATGATAACCCCCTCTATAACCGCAAGAATAATTAAGGAATTGGTGACCCCCATTGCATCCAACCACGGAGAGCATGCGAATGTGAAAATACACCCAATGGCATTGTTAATAACTGCCACACCACACATCATTTCAATAACCATTTCGGGATAAGCATCCATTAAATAGGACATGGATACATCACCAGAACAACCGAAACCGAAACCGACTAATCCGAGCCCGAAATATGATGGGCCCCAGCTCCAAACACGATCTGTTCCCAAACCAAATAAAACTAATCCAATAGGTGCAAGAACTCCTGGTAATAATAAAAACCATAATCTTGACTCCGCCTCTTGAATACCATTGTTACGCTTTGCCATCCAGATGGTAAAGTAATCACTCATGGTACCAGCATAGATACATCCAATGATAGCACCGATTAAGGTGGGAATATTCATGAGTGCAACACCAGTATTACTGTAGTTATAAGGAGGATCGTAATATTGATCATCTTCGACAGTAAGGTAGAAAGTCAACAAAGCGTCTTGTATACCCCAAACCAAACCACCAAATACCACCGGAGGATACATAAAGACTTTGAGTAACATTTTGAGTTGAGTACAGTATTGTTTGAAACCTGTTCCTCTAACATTAGAGGCCAAAGTAATAAGTTGAACTCTTTTCCAATATGGTTTCCGAGGTTCATGAGCTCCCTCGGTAATATAAGCCGATAAATCTTGACCTTCGACTGGAGATTCAGCGGATGCATTTTCTGATACTAAATTAATTTTTTCTTTACTATCCTTTTCATTATTATCGGCCAGCGATTGATTGTCATTGGAATTCATAGAATGGATCACACCATGCTTATATTTGCGTCTGTCAAAGTAAGTTTCGTCCATGACAAATACTATGACCAAGAGTAATACAACCGACATAATAGCTGCAATGTATCCTACCCATCTAAAGGTGGTATATTGAACAATAAATCCAGCTATGAGTGGACCCAAAAAGGTTCCCACCGAAGTAGCCAAAATATAAAGGGTCAAGACTGAACCTAACGAATGGAAATAGGTGACATCTGTCAAACTTAATTGAACTTGAGCTTCAGCACAACTTTCAGATACACCCACAAAGAGTTGAGACCAGATAGTATCACTAGTAGTTTTTGCTTGAGAAAACCAGATGGCACCAATTAAGCCAAAGAGGATACAGATGAAATAGGATAACTTTCTACCATACAACGAAGCCATTGGAGTTAGCACAAATGTTCCGATCCCAATACTGGCAAAAAGCACACCTGCTCCGACATTCATCGAGTCATAGGATATTCCGTACTTATCGTTAAGGGCATCTTGAGTAGCACCGGCATCATTAGATGTAGCAGCTGTGAAACCAGTAATAAATGCAAGTAGAAAGATGTTCATACCCTTTCTGAAATAAGACCAGTTTAATGGATCATTGGGAGAGTCACTGGGTTGGGGTATCAAGATGATATTTCCTCTGGTTTTTAAAGGTCGGCCAGAGGTAGGGTCAGTTTCATCACCATTGAACGTATTGGAGTAAATATTGCAAGTTCCTGGCACATACTCTTCATTTTGTCTATCATTTAATTCGACATTGGTCTGTATGGCATCTACCATAAACTCATCCATGGCTTCTAGAAAATAGTGGATGAGATGAGATCAAGAAATTCGGCGATGGTTGATTTAAATGGATCTGGTGAGACAAATTTTGATGCGAGGGTAATTAGTGGAGAAGTGCCGCTAGATAATGCAAACCTAGCCCAATATAGATAAGATAGGGATGGTGCAGGATTGCCGGTTTAGCCCCCAGTCAAAAGCGGGAATTGATAGTCGGTTAAGCTATGAGCCGCACTGATGGCAGGGCATTGGTACTCCGGATGCGCTCCATAGCCTGATCTGGTATCTCAGTGGGTTAATTACTGAGGACGAGTGAGTTAAAATTGACCACTGTCAGCTTTGAGAAAAGCGGTCTAAGCGAGACTTTAATTGTTAGTACACACAGTTAAAGTTGACTTGGTGGGACTGCACGCTGTCCGGATAGTTTGATCGAAGCTGGGTGGGTTATCTGGTTCGCGGATCTTAGTTACTTTAAAAGGAAAGAGCGCATGAAGTTTGAAAGCGCTCTGGGTCATGTGCGAGGCCGGTCTTATTTGGTGGGTTACTTAGTTATTGTAGCTTTATGTGTGATAGTAACTTTAGAGATCTGTGTGACCCCGGATGTGTAGACTTAGCTACGCGGCTGACTATTATTTCATGGCGCCATCAATTCGCATTCTAAGAAAGGAATTCCATGATGCGTCTGCTTCAAATCGTTATCCGTCTAAATTTAAGATCCGAGATCTAATGGAGTTACTCGGAGCCTAATTGTATGTTTTAAATGTAATCAAAAGTCACGACTTATTCTTTCCTGAATTATTCATGGTCTCACACACAACAAATATATTATTGTCCCAGTGACTATTGAATGGCTCATCAAGTCCTGTTCAGTTGGCTCATTTTCTAAGCCGTAGTTAATACAACATTAAATTTGAAATATAATTGCAAGTGTACGATAGGATGTTTTTTTTTTCGTCCTTGGATCATGATTATAATTGTGAAAATACCCTCAAACAGATAAGCAGCTGACACAGCCCCAACCTTCTTTTAACACTGAGGCGAACCCCGAGACAAAACTCCAAAATTTTCTACTGTACCGTAAATTTTCTACTGTACCGTAAATTTTTCTACTGTACCGTTTTGATCTTGCAATTTTCACTCCGTTCATGATGAGTTAATTTTGCAGGGTACTTTGATGGATATTGTGAACGCATTGGTCCAATAATGCATGGTTTGGACCACTATCAATTAGGGTATGTGTGCTGACAGACAAATGTGGAGCTATTGCTGTAAAAGGCTACAAACTACCAAAAAGAGCAACTATCTATAATAGTCATATTATTCAACTACCATTGTCTAGCGAATGACAAAAACTATCTTTTCAGCTTTACTGTTTGAGGAAATAAAGAGCTACAATTTATGTCACCTGCGCGAACATCCCCACTCGTGTAGTATGCGCCTCTTCTGTACCATATGACACTTGGATGGTAGAGGCCAAGCTTCTCAATTTCAGGGGGAAAGCAATTTGCAAATTTTCAAAGTGACTACAACTGCACCTCTAGCTCATTTACCTCTAGCTCACAACTTCTACTGTTCGATGTGGTGTGCATCGCCGCCTCATGGTTTTGCGGATGTGGTCCCGACACCTGGAACTATTTACATTCTTCAAAATCGCGCATCTCAAGGTGCATAGAAGAAAAGGTTTTTTTATTCACCTGCGCAATAGAACCGTGAGTGATAATTGTAACAATAAGTTTATCAATTTACTCAATATCTTGCACATTGGTCTGTTATGTAAATTCAATTGCACTAATTGTATAGAAGTGACTAAACCTTACTTTAACATGAATTCTAACAAGCCACATTTTTTAAACTATCGTCAAGTTTGAAGAGAAAAATATGCACACTTATGTTCCAAGCACCTATGTTTTGGTATCTCTGACATAAAACTTATGCATAGATAACTGTGTCTGCATATTGTTTCGATCCTCTCCTCCTTCTCTTTCTCGCATGCTTACAATAGCATAGTTCTAATTATTTTCATTTATGTGAGTGATCACAGGTAGAGTTTAAGCCAGCTCTTACCACTTGTTTTCGGTTATTCTCACGTTTCAGACAATATTGAGTACTGAATTCACTAATCCCAGTAACTTGTACGCGGTTTTTGTAAAAGTGGTCGCGCCACGTTTAGTGCGTTATGTTACAGGTTCGCCGCATTAGGAGTTAGTGCAGGCCACTTCAGGCAAGATAGGGCTGGTTACGAGCATCAGGGGGACAGGGGTCATAAGTGCGACAATCAACGCGAACAACACTGGTTATGACCACGACGTCTTAGCATGCCCTGGTCCATTCTACAACTCTTATAAAGCTTATAATTGGATAATACCTCGAGGAAATGATCATTGGAGCAACCCCCCACACCAATTTTTGTAGTGAACTAAATATAACTTCAAAACAATAACAGTTCTGGCTAAATGATCCGATTGTAGGTTATGCACGTTGACGTGGGCTGGCACTAAAGCGGCTTATGCTTAATTCCATCCCTGCGACTCCTTACACATATAAATAGCGTGCTTCATCTACTAACCCAAGCATTAATATATTAATAGTGGGTTTTGTCCGGACATCGCATTACTGATTGCATTACCTACAGACTGAAACAAGTCTAAATCCGTTCACAAACAACGGTTGCAATATTTAATATCATAGAAAACCCACCTCATATAATAACTCCCCCCACCACATTTGCACATTCCAATGTTGTCAAATTTGATAACCGTATTCACAGCGTTGACCGCTTTGGTTGCGGCCGCACCTGCCCCCATGGCTGCTAATAATCCTCTTGAACCCAACGGAAACTTGAAACTTGTGACCGAAAGAGGCCTTAAATGGGACTACCAAAACGATAAAATCAGAGGAGTCAACCTCGGTGGTTGGTTCGTATTAGAAGCATATATCACTCCTTCGTTGTTCCAAGCGTTTGACCCTTCACAAACCCCTGTGGACGAGTATCATTACACTAAGCAGTTGGGTAAGGAAGTGGCTGAGTCGAGATTGAACGCCCACTGGAACTCGTGGTACACCGAAAAGGATTTTGCTCAAATTAAGTCTTTGGGACTTAACTTTGTCAGAATTCCAATCGGATACTGGGCATTCGAACTTTTGGAAGATGATCCATACGTACAAGGTCAAATTCCATACTTGGACAGAGCCTTGTCGTGGGCTGCCAAGTATGACTTGAAGGCCTGGGTTGACTTGCACGGTGTCCCAGGATCTCAAAACGGTTTCGATAACTCGGGTTTACGTGATTCTCTCGAATGGCAAAATGGCAATAATGTCGAGGTGACATTGAATGTATTAAACACTATTTTCGAGAAGTATGGTAACGGTAACTGGTCCGATACTGTCATTGGTATTGAATTGGTAAACGAGCCTTTAGGTCCTTCCTTGAGTTTGGAAAAAATCAAGGATTTCTACAACCAAGGTTACGCTAACTTGAGAGCTACTGGTTCTGTTACTCCTGTAATTCTTCACGATGCCTTCCAAAGCGCTCACTACTGGGACAACTTCCAAACTGTCGATAATGGTGACTACTGGAATGTTGTTATCGATCACCACCACTACCAAGTCTTCTCTCCTGATCAACTTTCCTGGAGCATCGATGACCATATTAAGGTTGCTTGTAGCTGGGGATCTGATTACCAAGATGAAGCCCACTGGAGCGTGGCTGGTGAATGGTCCGCTGCTTTGACTGACTGTGCTCTCTGGTTGAACGGTGTTGGTCGTGGTGCTCGTTGGTCTGGTGACTACGACAACTCTCCCCGTTACGGATCCTGTGATTCTTACACTGAATTTGCCAACTGGACTCCTCAATATAAACAAGATGTTAGAAGATACATCGAAGCACAATTGGACGCATTTGAACTTACTGGTGGTTGGGTATTCTGGAACTGGAAGACCGAAAACGCTGTCGAATGGGATTTCCAAAGATTGACTAACGATAAAATCTTCCCTCAACCATTAAACACTAGAAAATACCCTAACCAATGTGGATTCTAAACTTGGTAGGTATTGAATCCACACAAGTGGACGGCATTCTCCATTCTATCCCAAAATTTACTTCGCTACATACTTTTTTTAATAGATTTAGATTGATAACAAATTAAAAACAAATTATTTTTTGCCTCATAATGCAGACATTTCTAATAATTACAGATTTATCCGAACAATCGCGTTTTAAAAAATATTACCAAATTTTGAAACTTTATAAAACAATACTAGGGTTGAGCTAATATCCGTGATAAATTGGAAAGTTTTCCTATGTTAATTGTTTACGTCATGACACAACTCTTTGGAGGAACTGTTTCAATCAACTTAAATGACTTATATAAGTCACTTTCTGCTAATGCTTCAAAAGTTTCAATCACCTTCGCACTTGCATAAACATAATCCTCAAACGAATTGTAAATCTGACAACTGAAGCGGACATAAACCTTATTGTTGTGAACCAGACATGGCGCATACGTCTTATGTTCAAAGAAGTACTTTTCATAAGCAAACTTCAACACCTCAGGGAAATTTTGTTCAAGAAGGGCAACATCTAGTCCTAACTTTTCACTAGGAAGCTCTACACTTACCATGGCAGTAACTGCGGTATCCTCCTTATTGTTCAAGTAAGGTGTGTTCCATTTTTCAGATACGTAGACTGCGACCTTGCGAGCCAATCCGTGACAATACTCTCTAATTGCATCCTCTCCTCCACAAATTTCTTGCCTAAATTTAATGGCGTAGGGGATGGTTGCAATATGAGCATAATTTTTAGTACCGGTGAAGGGGAACCGATCCTCAAACCGTGTGGCCTCTAAATCGGGGGGTAATGTCACATTCTCATCCACATAACTGTGACTAACCGGCATGGTGTGAATCACCCGATGGTGTGCTGGGGCCACATAAAGTACACAACTTCCCGGGGGCATGTAAAACCACTTGTGTAAGTTGGCAAAGTAAAAGTCAGGCTGGAAAGCCCCCAAATCAATTGGGATTAATCCAAAAGAGTGCGCTCCATCAACAAGCGATAAAACGTTATACTGGCGACACAACGCAGTCAAGTCCTCAAATGGTACCTTCATACATGGCAGCGACGTAATGGTGTCAAATAATGCCACCTTCGGTTTGTTGGACTTGAACAATTTTGTCCACAACTCAACCACCTCGCCGTCATCTAAGGGATACACGATCTCAACGGGGATCAATTCAACTCCCACTCTGGTCTTCAAGAACTTGAGAGTAGTCTCCAAACTGCCGTAGATGGTGCTGGCATAAGCAATCTTGTCGCCTTTTTTGAATGGATAGCTTCGTAAAACCGTATTAGCCGCCGTGGTGGCATTGTCCACCACCGCCAAGTTCTCAGGTCCAGTCCCTAAGAGCTTGGCCAATTCCCGTACAGTGGCATGGTACTGGGGGATTTGGTCTGTTAAAATGAACCGGTCTGGATACCGGGCCATATAGTCTGCTTCTTCATAGTATTTATTCGACACTAGGTCAGGAGCGGCTCCGTACGATCCATGGTTAACGGGGGTGATATCGTCTTCAAACTTGGAAAAGTACTTTGCACGGAACTCCTTGCCAAACGGTACAACAGGAGGCATGGTTGATGGTTTTAGAAGCTCAATTATTGAACATCATGGCCAGATTAGAGAAAGGTCTTAAATACACCTGTCTTTCGCAACTCTGACTCGGAATGAGGCTTAAGTCTGTCAGTGGGGTAGAACTATCGTTAGGTGGAGTTCAGTTAATGTTGGGGTTGACTGCTAGTGGATTCAGCTGCTGCTTTAACCCCAAACTCCACTTAGCAAGAGGCCACTGTTGGTCTCATTCTACAAAATAATTCTTGAAATTGTGACGGGAAATTCAATGACACTTTTCTGGTGAATTCGCTGAAAGTAGCACTGGTATATGCCAATGCGCAGTCATTTTTCAATCACCTTGACTCTTGCAAACCTTATCTTATCTTGGGTGTATAAGGGTTAGTGATATGAGTAAGAATCCACCACCCTCAATATTTAGAAACCGATCCTGCTCATTTCAGAAGTTGGTACTGAAGGAATTTCCAAACCAAAAGAGCCGTATTCCGACTTCTTTGCTCCTAGTTACACCTGAGTTTTAAGGTTATCATACTAATATGGAAATGCCGTTTACTCAGATAAGCTGTGTCACGTGACTAGCCTTCCCGATTAGGAAGTGCCCTTCCACTAGATAGGCGGGCACCAGTCCTTATATGGTGGCAATTCTAAATAGTGTCATTTAGCATGGTACAAACAGACCTCGTCTGAATCTCTTTAAAAAATAGTCTATTTGAAAACCCAATTCCTTCACTTGAGCAGTTTCCAAAAATTATACATTTCTACAGAAATTCTGAAAAAATTCCATACCTAATTTTCCTTTTCAATATAGTCCAACCTTTCCTGTCTCCTGTATATGAAGACCCTCAAGTAGTACTGTCTTCTATATTTCTTTACCTGTATCAGTTCTCCTCTCATCCTCGTGCCTGCCTCTGACTGAGCCACGTTTTGCACCCATTTTCATACTGAACCCACTAGGCGAAAACATTCGAAAAAAACCCAATTTTCTCCAGCAAGTCCCCCGTAGAACTTCCTACCAGAGATCCTCTTCTTGATAAGTCTCCACTATCATTTTCCCCCACACTTCTTGCTTTAGCCATCGGACTATGTACAGGAACACCAAAGGACAAAAATTTAAGCAATTATAATACTTCTCCACAACACCACATCAAGCAATTTACTTCTAGAACACCAAGAGATACACTCTCAGTATACTCTCACCAGCACATGACGTCATGAGTAATCTTTCGTGTTTTAAACCCATCTCGAAAGTATTACCCCACATTCAGGGAGGATGGAGATCCATGCATGGAATCAGAACAGGCCCGTGGCATGTCCTAACCACATCTAAATCGGTCCAGAATCGAATTCAACCCCTAATGGCCAGTCCCCTGTTCCTTGCTTTGAGAACGGGGTTGAATGGGCCTAGAACGAGTCCCCTCCTGACAGTTAGATTCTACAGTCAAAACCCCCCCAAACCAGACGAAAACGAACCATTGAACAAGAAGAAGGAAGAAGAACATAAAGAATTGGCAAAACTATCGGATTCTCCCCCAAGATATATAGATATAGTCCACAGGAATCGCATAGCTAAAGAACAACTTCTTTCCAAAGCTAATAATTTCTTCTCCCGACTTCAGATCAGGTTCAAATGGCTTATAAAACGTTCCAATCGTCCTTTCAACACCGATGATTACTCTGCATTTTTCTCGTGGTTGGTTATGGGAAACGTTCTTCTATTCTTCTTAGGTACCACCACGTTTTTCTCATTGGTTATTTTCACGGCCAATACAGTGTTTGCTCAAGAATTCGTGGCTCGTAAACTAGGAGAGTTCATCACCAAGAACACAAATCTCGAGGTTACTTTTGAGCATGCCATAGTCCCAGGATGGTCTGATGGAAAAATTAGTTTTAGAAAGTGTTTTGTGAGTAGGAGACCAAGATCAAAGAAGAAGTTTAGAAAGGGTTCTCAAGCAGAAGCATATGAGGAAGCCATGAGTCCCAGGGAAATCATTGACCAAAATGCCGTCGTAGATGATGGTAACTACACTCAGTATGATTTAACCATTGAAGAAGTCAATATCTCGCTTTCTTTCAACAAATGGGTCAATGGGACAGGAATCATCGAAACAATGGAAGTCAAAGGAATGAGAGGAGTGGTGGATAGAACACATGTAAGATGGGATCCAAATGATGATGCCACTAACTATAAGAATATTCACAAACCAGGAGATTTTGAATTTGAGGATTTCAAGATGGAAGATGTTTTATTCAAGCTTTTACAACCGAATGGCTTCCGACCTTTCGATGTGGCCATTTACAACTGTGAGCTTTCTAAATTAAGGCAACACTGGTTATTTTACGATCTCCTTAACGCAAACATTATGAGTGGTTCGTACGACAATTCGTTATTCACCATTCACAAAAAACAAAGGTTGGATGACTACGGTAATGGACCAGTTAGCAGTAAAGAATGGAAGAGAATTACTAGGCTCAGAGTGGATTCATTGAATCTTGACCATTTAAATACTGGATTAGAAGGTCCGTTTGGATGGATCACCTCCGGTAAAGTGGATATGATAGGAGATGTTATGGTACCTCAAGAGAACAACGAACTTAATGTCAGTGAAATTGTCAATATTATTGCGGAGTCTATTAAAAAAGAAGCTACCAGATACAAAAATCCCGAGGTGACCAAAGAAAAGCACCCCGACCAACACATGAGATTGACTTCAAGTGATTATCAGGACATCCAGAAGTACTTTGTGTTGGATTTAACCATCAGACTCAACAATGTGCGAGCCTCAGTTCCATTCCAAGCACCAGAACTAAGTTACATCAACTATGCATTAATCAGACCCATTGTGGCCTATATTAACTCGAAAAACATGTTTATTGAAATTCATAACCGGATTGTCAAGAATATCGAGGACTTTAGTGGTTCGTGGACGGTATATGACTCGTTGTTAATGGATGATATCTCTGAGGAGGTCTATGATAACTTTGTCGATTATGTGGCCAACGAAGAGGCTCGTTTATTCCGGATGAAGAAGATCGGATTCTGGTCCATTCAATTGTTGTTCCAAGTTTTGGTGATAGGATTGGGTGTGTTGACATGAGAAAGTGAGTGCCAGAGTCTAGACTAATCTTGCAACTGGCTCTTAACATCCTTACCAGCAGGATGGGGTCCCCCTTATGATATCACATTCGTAAGATCAACACCAACAATGTGGAATAACTGGCCAAACTGATGGCTGTCAATAACATCACCGTATTTCCTGATGTCTTGTACTCTTCCATATGGTTGTCAGGATTATAAAACACGTCCACCGTGGAGGCCTTGAAAACCCCTATAAAGTAAAGAAGACACCCGTACACTGTATATACCACACCCACGGGAAGAAATTCCTTGGAGAACAATTTAATGATGACGATTGCAAACGAAAGACTTCCTATGGCACTGCGGGTGTATGCACCTTCATATGTCCGCTGATGTGCCCTGACGTCGAGCTTTAGATTCTGCTGCAACACATCAAGCCTTGATGGAAGCCTTTCTCTGTAGGGTGGAGGCATTGTAGGGGTCATTAGTAGATTTCAGGGGCATAGCCAAGACGAGGTATTATACACTGTCACGTGAAGAGACCCTTTCACAGTTTACAGGTGTTGTGTGATAAGTTGTCAGTGTTCAGTGGTGACTTAGAAGTGTCCAGCCATGGAGAGTCCTATCATGAAAAACGATGCTTTGACGTGTTTCTTCGCAGGTATCATTTTTCACTTCTCAGATGTAATTTGAATCTTTAGATTTCGACAATACCGATGGCTTTTCTCTGAACTTCATCTGAAGAGCTGGTATTTTCTGCCAATTTCTCCCCTATTGGTAATTTTTAGTCCTATAGACACTTCTTTATCAAAAAAAGGAAAAGAAATGGATTCAATTGAATTGATTTCAAAGATTAAATTATAGTCAAAAGTAGATTCCAAAACTGGCCCTCTCTATAATAAAATAACCTTCACAGGTCGGAGACAACCCATATCTCGAATATGAGGTCTGTCAATAAAACTTTTGTTAACTGGCTATACAATTTCTGTCCATTGTATGATGGGCGAATAAACCATGGCCAATTTTACAAACAATGATTCATTACTTTCATCCAAACCAGCTAGTTTTGGTCCGATAATTTAAGGCTAAACTACCAAAATTGTCAGATCTTTATAATCCTCCTGTAGATTAACCCAAGATCGGGAAACCAGGTAGGAGTGGCTCAGTCTTTATACAAGATCGTAAGGCTTTACTACTAATGATAATAGCTGAGACCCCACTAATAAATATATATTAATTTTCATTTACCCATAGCATTGATTTCTCCATCAAAACCAATAATACCCATACTGCAATACTCGTTAACACAAGTCACATTCTGTAGACTTTTAAATAAGCTGGGCCAAAAAATAACCATACCTCTCACTTCTTCCAATCGTGTTGGTTCGCGACACTAAACTTTCACCACCGCTATTTCTTCCCATCCATCATATGGTTTCAGCTAAACGATACTGGGCCACCGTGCTGGTCCCCAAAGATTTCCTCAAGACGCTTCCCGAGTTCACCGCTCCCAAACCCAAATCCAATACCCCCAAGTCCAAGGCCAAAGGAAAGGTCGCCAAGGGCACGTCTTCTCCCACTCCCGAGACAGTGGTAAGGAACAAAGCAGCCAACTTCAAAGGTAAGAATGGGAAGGGTGGACAGAACCAGGCCAACGGGCTGGCCATGAGTAACTTCAAGATCAATTCGGGGTTGAAAGAATCGTCCACTTCAGGGTTGACCATGAATAGTATAACAAGCTCGTATGCTTTAGATAAATCGGGAACTCCCTGTAAGAAGTGGGTCAAGAGGCCGTTACAGTTCAAGACCTTCAGTGGATTCAAGGTCAAGTATATACGCTTCCAACACGCGGATGCCAAGGTCCAGGAGATCGATGAGATGAAGGAGATTAAAGAAGAGAAGGAGAAAGAAGACGCCAATGAGGTCAAGGAAGAGGCAAAGGAGATTAAGCACGAGTTGGACTCGGCAATACTGACCCCAGATATAAGGTCGGAGGCATGAAACTCTCATGGAGCCTATATAACAGCCAATATCTCACAGACAGTATATTAGTGGCTACAAATATATAAGTATGATCTAGTGTACGCCAGAAAGCGACACTGCAGAAATGACCAAGTTTGGAATCACAATTGAGTCAACTGTTCATTCAACATTAAGGTGATCAAATCAAGATATAGTCCCTACCAGTCTAGTAAACACTACGAATGTGGATTTACTATCGGGGAAATTCTCACTTCAAATAGAGTCATCCAATCCCAATCACTTTTGTTTTAAGATGATACTTAAGAGACTTCAAAAACCACATAATAAAGTTGATTTCACTATTATTGAAGTACTGGTTTTTGAAGGTCACCTTTTGAGTATAGGTTTTATAGCCAGTACCACACCAGCCGAAACTACTATGATATATGGTGGAATATAAAATGCACTACTATGTTATCTGAGGATTTGTTAGGTGTATTCGTACATAGTTAGATATGACATGAAGTCAGTTCTTTTAGTAAAAAACAAATTTCAACTTCTTATTGTAAACCATTAACTAGAGCATCAAATTCATGGTACCTTCCTTCTTTAGAATCCAATTGTAATTGAGTTTTTATCGCTCCGATAACCCATTCTTCACTACCCTTATCGTTCTCTCGCTGAGTTTTCTCGCTAATTTTCGTGCTGTTTTCTCAATTTCTCACTAATTCTCATGATTTTTTCCTAAGATGCTCCCTAATTCCCATATTTCCTCTTCCCTCGCACTATTTTCTCACTATCTTTCTCACTACCCACGCTGTAATTCCACCAATTTCCCGCTAACTTTTCTATTCACCAGACAATGCTCTTTAGAACAGTGCCGTCTTCCAGGCAGACGTTCAGAATATCCCTCAGATATCTCACCAAAGAGTCCTCCACCCAGTCGAACCATGCCATATCCAACAAACAATTATTGTATACCACAGACCCTTTGACCCCCGGGTCCATCTTCTTTCTTCCTCATGGAACGAGAATCTTCAACAAATTAGTTCAATTCATGAAAAACCAACAGATCAAGTATGGATTTCAGGAGGTTATCACCCCATTGATATACAAAAACAAGTTATGGAAAAAATCGGGTCACTGGGAAAACTATAGTGAAGATATGTTCAAGGTAGAAGGAAACATCTCGAAAGAGGAGACGACAGAGCACCACGAACACGAGCACCATGAGGAGGACGAGCTCTATGGACTCAAGCCCATGAACTGTCCCGGTCACTGCTTGATATATTCGAAATTTGATCGTTCCTACAACGAGTTGCCAATTCGTTATTCAGACTTTTCATCTTTACATAGAAATGAAGCCAGTGGTGCCTTATCGGGACTTACTAGAGTGAGAAGATTTCATCAGGATGATGGACATATCTTTTGCCAGTTGGAACAAATTGAGCAGGAAATTACCAACACCATTAACATGATTAAAAACACCTACCAAGTATTTGGTATTAGCACCAAAGAAATAGAGTTCCACTTATCTACAAGACCAGAAAAATTTATAGGAGATGTTCAAACTTGGGACAATGCTGAGAAGCAATTAACAGAGGTATTGAATAGAACTACTGGCGAACATGCCTGGGAAATAGAAGAGGGAGACGGAGCATTTTATGGACCAAAAATCGATGTTTTGTTAACCGACGCATATGGCAAGAAGCATCAAGTGGGAACCATTCAGTTGGACTTCCAGCTTCCAAGTAGATTCGAGTTGAAATACGTCAATGAAGAAGGTAACCGTAACAACCAGCCAATTTTAATTCATAGAGCAGTATTTGGTTCATTGGAGAGATTCTTTGCGATTTTGTTGGATCATTATCAAGGCAAATGGCCTTTCTGGCTTAATCCTAGACAAGCTATCATTATTCCTGTAAATGAAAAGAATGTTCCACATGCTGAAAGTTTACAAAAAGAATTAAGTGGAGATATAGTCAACCATGATGGTATCATATCTCCAATCACTGGTTATAATTTTTATGTTGACATTGATAAAAGAAATGAAACAGTCGGAAATAGAATTAAGGAAGCTATACAAAAGGGTTACTCATACATTTTGATGTTGGGTGATAAGGATATTGAAAAGGGAACTATTGCCATCAGATCCAGAGATAACAGAAAAGTGGATAATTTAACCAGTAAAGAAATATACCAATTGTTCATTGAGTTGGAAAAGAATTATAAATAGCACTTGTAAATAGATGTACCAATAACGAATAATAGATGTTTAAAATTTATTGCTTTTATTTAACTATTACACAGTATTTACTGTCGGTCTGCCGGGACCTACTATTGTTACATTACTTACCATACCCTCTGGCAATTAAAATTTTGTCAATATCGGCCCAGAAGTCTCTGACAATCATTTTGTCTCTGAATCTCTTTTCACCTCTATCCACCTTTATTTCAGACACGTTCCACTCTCTGATTTTAGAGGGTGTAGGTTCTCCTTGGTAACTCAAGTAGAACCCAGCGTATTTTTGAAATAAGAGTTCAGGCTTGGAGTATTTGTACTTGGCGAATTGCCAGGCTTGTCCGGTGGTGAAAATAGCAATGACTCTGTCCCAATACTCTGGCTTATTGAACATATCCACATTGTCCACCACCATGATTTGTTGAGCTGAAGAAATAAGTCTATCAGATTTATGGTTCAAGATAACCAAACCACTTGGTTTCTTCGTGGGGTTGGGTTCAGTGAACTTGCCTTCTTCAAGGAACTCTTTGATGTTAGATAATGACAACAATGAGGTAGTAGCTGGAGATACAATAATGATGGGCTGTTTCTTTTGGGTTGTAGATTTAGCAGTTTTGGCCAGGGGGTTGGGTTTGGCCCTTTTGAGCTGGTTGATGAATCGCTTGGCATCCGAAACTAAGTATCCAAAGTCAATATTCTTGCTTCCTCTCAACGCAGCATTGTGATCTATCGATTCCCGTTCATAACCCACAATCCGATCTATTTTGGGATCTTCAAGCTTATGTTTTTTGGTGGTACTGGCTTCCTTCTCTTGACCGTTGTCAACAACAGCCTGCAGCTCTTCTTCATCTCTCACAAAAGTACAAGAGTCAGAATTTCCATTCAACCAGGTGGTCAATTCGGTTTTCACCAAGAACTTGAAGTCGGCAATGCCATATTCCAAACACTCGTTCTTGTAGTCCACAATAGACGATTTGTCGTGGAGCCAGCAGAAGACTACTGCTCTCAAACTTTGGGGTTGGTCTTCATTGTAAAAGTTTGTGATAGTGTCGAGATTATACAACGGAGAATCACCAAACTGGACTTGGGTCGCCTCCTTAATGGATTTTGTCAGTTCTTTTTCACCCTGGAAGAGCTTGACGGGGGCTCCTGCCACTGTTGCTGTGTGTAGGGCCTTGATGGCTGCAGCTCCACTCATAATGTTGTGATGTTTATTGGAGAATTTCACTAGTAAAAGTGGAACAGATGGTACTGCAGATAGTCCCTTTTAGATACTCCGTATAACCAATCCAATTTATTACAGGACGGGCTAATCTACCCTAAAGTCATCTATTTTTACAGGTTAGCCCAATTGTTGAACCAAAATTCATCGGCAACCTTTTCTTACGAATCACCAGACCAAACAAAGCCCCTTGGCCCACTTAAACCAAATAAACCCATACTGCAATAACCAAGAAGGGACTTATTGAATCAGGTACTTCTTGCTAGAGACAGCCAATTTTTGCATTATCATTCTGACCAGAATAGCTTCTGACTCGCTACCACATTGGGCTCAGGATGTCAGAAACATCGCTACGAGAATGGGCAGCTCAGGCACAAGAAACTCTTAAGAAAGCCCAGAAACTTTGTACTAGGGCCGAGTCGTCGCTCCAGTCTATCACACATCAATTTACAGTGAGTTTACCCGACCGGTTCACAAAATGTTCCCAAACGGTAGAAAGTATGAAACGGCAGCATGAAGGAATGGGAAAGGTGATCGAGAGATTGAGAGAGAACGTAGCGAGCGTTATTGAAGGAGATAAGAAGTGGAACGCCGAAATAGGCCCAATAATACGTGAATTCGACAGTATATTGAACCTCTTGGCAAGTACAGATGTCCCTGCCTATTTGACTACATCTTCTCAAGCTTCTGGCCCTCTGAAAACACTTAAGGATTTCATTTCAATTGACTCCATCGATCGGCTACGTGCTGAAATTGATATCCACACCCGAAACTCCTCAAAAGTAGCACAATTAATAAAAAACGAGTTTGTGGAGAGTGTTCAAGAACCCTTCAAATTGGGCACAAGGAATTTCACCAAAATCATCAAGCAGTACGAAAACATCACCCCGCTTCAACTAGACTTGTTGGCTATAGGAGGAGCATCTCCGTTTGAAAGTCACAATTTAATTAGCACTATCTTGAAAGAAAATGCATCTTTGGAAAATGAGTTAGTTTCAATTCTTGAGATGCTAACCAATCATTATGACCAGTGTAATCAAGGTATAAGAGCTCTTAGCTCCGGTATCTCTGAAGAATTTCTACAGGTCTTACGTAACGATTCGTTGGAGTTACCTGAGGTATTACGTGAATTAAATACGGTGTGTGATATAGTCCAAAACAATGAAAATCGTGCCACGAAATTCCTCAATGTTCAGTCACCCTTATTGACACAAATCACCAGCCAAGCAAATGAACAGATCTCACTTTATCGAAGTTTAAGAAGTACCAGGATCCCCAAAATCATGCTTTTAAGTGACGCATGTAAAGCACTAGATACACCATCTCAGCATGCTCAGACTATTTCTCTGTTGACATACCACTACACGCAGTTCTTAAACGTCTACAGAACGAAATATCTACAGGAATTGCATTACGAAAAGTATGAGTATCCCCGAAAATTCTTGGGCAAATTGACCGATTTCTTGAACGAAACATTGTACCATATGCAACAGGAAGAAGAGCAAAGAAGGAAGGAATGGCTCTCCAAATACGGCGAGTTTATTCCCAAGGAGTTGCAATTGCCAGGTGAACAAAATCAACCCACTATAGTTGAAATTATCACTGAAGGGCTCGAAGAGATTCAAAAGGAGTCGGGAACTGACGAGAAGAAATTGGTGGAATTATTAGCATTGATGAAAAGGGAAACAAAGGAAAGCAATTGAAAATTCACAGCACTTATATTAACTAATCAAAATCTTATCATTTGCAATCACAGTCTGGAAGGAAAACTAGAAAAGGGTATATTCACATTTGTTTCGAGAGACAAAAAATTTAATGATTATATTCAAAATTGAATTAAATTTTGAAGCAAAAAGACAGGAAAAAAAAACCAAAAAAACTTTTGCATCAACAATACTGAATAGACTTGCTTACGACTACTCTACAACATCCATTTAGACTTATCTCTGGAAGATAAGTTTGTATACATGATGTCGCGCGACACCCATTTCGCAATACCCTATTAAATGTAGATGAGTAGATCAAACCACAACACGATGGCTTATGGAGGTCTTTCCTTCACCAAAAGTTCCGGGACATCAGCAGAAAGTGGTAATGATGACAAAAACGGAAACTTCACAAACCGTCCGACCTCAATGAGGATGGCAGCGATCCATGATGAGTATGATGAAGAGGAAGAGGAGGAGGACGAGCAGGGGCACAATGAACTTCAAAACCCACCTTCAATGAGCCAGTCTCAATGGCTAGAACCACCTGTATCCTCCAGTCTTCAAAAGTATGGAATAGGTGCAAAATTGATGATGAAAATGGGGTACCAAGAGGGACAAGGGTTAGGGATCAAGAATGAGGGTATCGTGCAACCTATAGAAACCAGGATGCTTCCCAAAGGGCTTGGAGTGGGTGCGGTAGGACGTCGTGCTGACGATACTGATATGGATGTGGACTCGAGCGATGAAGAGCGTGCCAAACCCCGTATTTCATTATATGAAGTGATCCAAGAATTGAAAGAGAAGGGGGTTGATGTGCCTCTCAAGTATAAAATCCTTTCTGACGAGAGTTCAAAGTACTCAGACGAAGAATTGAAACAGGCCCTTGACAATTTATCTCGTATAAGTCGAGAATGGACAGAGTATGATCGCCTGGAGAAATATTTACAGTACCAATTGGAAACAACCACTACCAACTTGGATAGCAATACCAGCGAGCTTAATGTAGCAATGGAAACTTTGAGCTTGTTGGAGTCTAATGGCCTCAAGACCGAACCCAAATCAATTGCTGAAATCACTGATTTATTATCAATATTAATCGGTGAACCCTATACGAAGTTCTCTAAAATTAAAGAAATATTTGCATCAATTGTGAGGAGTTACTTAAGCATTTTCAATGGTCAATTTGAAACATCTTCCAACCCAAATTCATCCATTATAAACACCTTAACTTCATGGTCGCTTTTATACCGAGATATTCCTGGTGAAAATCCACACTCTATCGACCATTTTGATTCAGTGATCTACTCATATTTGTCCAAAGAAGTTGTTCAGTTACTTGAATCTCAAGATCCCAATGAGGATCAATTATTCGGAATTCTTGACATTTTACAAACATGGTTACAATCCTCTATCTTCATAAATACTCAGCTCACTTTGGAGATAAAATTGACCCGAGAAGTGATCGCTCCTTTCTTTACAAAACAAATTGAAAACTGGTCTCCAACACGAAGTTATGCCTTTTCACCAACCTTCATTATAGATTTCATTTTGCACTTAAGCCCCGAGGATGGCACTGAATTTTTACCAGCTTTAGAGTTGGTACACGAAAAGTACTTATCATACACCGATATTAGTTCAACAGACTCAATATGGAATTCGAACGATTCGAAAAGAGTAAAGGATGAGCTCTCACTACTTGTTCAAGTGTGGTTTGATATATTTGAACGATTTCTTGGAAAGGAGCGAGTACAATCCATACATGATAGGGTTACAGATTCTATTCTTGAGTATCTCAGTAATTGGACAGTGGAAGATATTTCAAAGCTTCAAAGAGTGGTACAAATCTTTCATTCCAAAATACTTGGTACACATTCACAAGAAATTATATTACAATTTCAAATATTTAACCCATGGCTCACCAAACTACTTGATTATTGCAAGCACGATCAAAAACGAGTGCCTGAGCTCTTTTCCAAATGGTACTCATTCTGGTCATCAAGTGAATTCAACGAAATGCCTTTGGTATTATGGTATTTCAATAGTGCATTGAACCATATTAATACTTCCGAACAAGTCACTCTACCTTCATTTTTGGGCTCAAATTTACCCAAAGTGACTGAAATAAAAAGGCTAATTCACAAGGCATACTCGGACGAAAAAGTTTCCGGCCCTACCTACAATATTGATGCTACTTTTAGAGACGTTGTTAGTGCTTATTGTGTTGACCATGGCTATTTATTCACTTCAACCAACCATTTCCATCCAGCTTTGGGACACCCTCTCTACCAAATTCAGTCTGGTGACAACGTCAAATGGGTCTACATCCACGAAGATGTTCTTTGGACTTCTCCCTCCAGAGAGGGACAGTATTCCCCCATAGCTTTAGATCAGGTATAGTCCTCACGTGCATCAATACGCGTACATTATGACACCAGAATTCCTCATTGGTTAGGTTCATTACACCCAATGTTCAGATTGAGCAGGCCCATATATAGAGCCTTGGCTCACACAAGGTTTCAAGGATCGACCAGGGCATACTCGGTTGAAGAAAAGTTGAGAAATGCCAATGAGTTGTTGAAAAAAATCGGCGATGAAAATTCCAAAGAATCCGAGACCACCATCAAGTATATGAGGAAAATAGGAGTATTTTCGATCTTTGTGGTGCTAGGATCGATAGCGTATGCCAGTACGTTTGAGGAGCCTACGGTGGAGATTGTTGAAGATATAAAAGACCTCGGAAAGGATGTTCGAACCATGGGGAGATGAGGTAAGAGAGTTGAGGTGACAGTGGAAAATCTCATGCTTCAATAAAAATGGGCAAGACCGGTCTGTTTAAGTGGAAATACTTTGTTTAAATGGAAATACTTTTTTAGGGAAAACTCATCTAACTAAGAAAGATGTTTGGACTAGTTAAATGGCGATTGTTCATTAAGTCGCAAAAGACTGTGCAAGACTGTTTCTGAAACGGTAAATAGTAATAATAAACGAGTTACGACGGAGGATACTTGAAAGGATAGGACAACGAAAAGAGTTACCGTAAAAAACGAGTTACAGTAAGAAAAGAGTAAGAAAAAGAGTAAAAGAGCTTTTAAAAAAAGAGCAAGAAAGCTTTAAAAAGAGAAAAAGACATACCCAACAACAGGAATGGAAAAAAAAAAGACAACACCAAACAATGAAGTTTTCTATAGCTAATATGGTAAGGTTGGTTGTGGAAATATGAAGAATCTCGATCACTTATCTTCCTGCATGACTGCTTACTAACTGAAAAATTCTACTTACAACTCAACCATGTATAGACTTCTTAGAACCGGTTCTATCCGTCAAGCTCAAAGAGTAGGACGCCGTGCTTTCAGCAACGGAGGCTCCAAGCAGCTGCACACCTACAACCGTTTTTTTTTCGTTTCTGCTGGTGTTGTGCCTGTGACTTTGGGGTACTTTTTACTTAATAAGAAGACTGAACAAGTCGATGAGACTCCTAAGTACATTCATCCTGTCAGATTGAACAGAAACAAGGAAGAAGAGGAAGAAGAAGAAGAGGAGGAGGAAGAGGAAGAAGAACAAGAGGTAGAAGCAGAAGACAAGAAAGTTCTTGAAGAAGCTGCAGAAGTGGTTGAAGAAACCATAGAACAGGCTGACAAGGTTGTTGAGGACGCCATAGAGGCCCACAAGCAAGAGGGCGAAGAAGAGGAGTCCAGCTCTGAATCTTCTGAAACCCCTGAAACTCCTGAAACTTCAGAATCCGAAGCTGAAACTGGATCTGAATCTGAATCTGAATCTGGCCAAGGTGCTGCTTTCAACCCAGAAACTGGAGAAATCAACTGGGATTGTCCATGTCTCGGAGGAATGGCCCATGGTCCATGTGGTGAAGAGTTTAAGGAAGCATTTGCTTGTTTCGTTTACTCAGAAAGTGAACCTAAGGGAATCGACTGTATCAAGAAATTTGAAAACATGAGATCTTGTTTCAGAGAATACCCTGAACATTACAGGGAAGAATTATATGAAGATGAAGAAAAGGAAGAATTGGTTGACACCAAAAATGCTGCTGAAGTTTCCACCGATGCCAGCGAAGCTACCGAATAGTCACATGTAAATAGAAGTAGACAGTCTAGTAGTCAAAAGTAGATCAAAGAGATCTTAGAACAATCAAAAATATCATAGTTGTTAGATCAAAATAAATAACTTAGTTGTTAGATCAAAATACATTAAATCAGTCATAAGACCCCATTATAGCACGATAAAAGCGGACGGCTTGAATTTTCCACGTTGTTCATTCAACTTGAATAACTGTAGAATGGTATCAAGAGGATTGAGTACTGAAAGAAATAGTATTGTAGTATTATTTAGCATTGTTTAAAAATATGTCTTCTTTACTTATTAAATGAATTTCACCAAAATCAGTTGAAAGAGGTAAAATAATGGAAGAGTACTACGTCACCCATCTTTATGGAAAACTACGTATTTTTGCTATCAGAAAAAGCTGATATTTTCTCAGCTATAGGTTGGATAGGGTAGCTCATTATTGATTGAGGTTTTCGATTGATGCATGGCTCGATTATTTATTGTAAACTATTTAATATTATTTGAATATTCTGAGGAAATAATTCGTGAGCTTGATGACGTTTGATTATATGGAGTTTAAGTATTCGACTGGGTCCAATTAGCTACCAAGAATTATTATTAATAATGGACGGTCGTATGCCTTGAATGGTGTGATCTATCTGTCTATATGATTTCCATGTTCGACCATTCAATAATTGACATATATGAACTGAAAGATGTCTGGATTAAATCCAGTTGGTGCTAACTTTGGTGATGATTTAGTAAAATTTCCTGATGATACTTGATGACTTGAAGATTTTGAATTTTCTTTTGTAGTTGTAACTGCCTTTTGTGTGAAGAGATTTGGAGTTTACTTTTGAACTAATTTCGGTCCTTTCTTGTGATAAAGTAAGGTTTTGATCAGAAATGGCTCAACATGCACAACCCGACTTCACAGGTTCCACGTCTATATCAAAGCCCTGGATGCGCCTTGGAGCTTGTCTTCCATCATTAACACCCTTAATTCCCAACTCCGCGACCCTGAGGAACAACGCCTGAACCAAGTCAAGTCGTTTGGAAGATACCTCGCGTAAATCAAGGTCCCAATCCATCACATAGTCATCAACACTGACCGAAGCATTTGCAGCCAAAATATCTCTGATTTCTTCTAGATCCACACACCGCTCACCATCACGGTCCAACTTGTTGCCCACAATAACCACACCCGGGCGCTCTACATGACAATGTTCCATAAACCGTCTGAACCAGTCGCGGATACTCAACACCGACTCGTAGTTGGTAATATCGTAAACAAGAACACACACATCAGTGCCTCGATAGAACGCCTGTGAGATCGAATTGAACCTCTCCTGTCCAGCAGTGTCCCATACTTGAAGATTCACTTTAGTAGGACCTATCAAGGCGGAGTCAGCATCTTCATCTGGACCCAGAGATGAGATCATATTACCCGAAACATCCACCGTAGTAGTCAAATAGTCGCCACCAATTGTGGCCTTGTAGGCGTTGGTGAAGATATGATGGACAAATTGGGACCTTAAGCAAGTCTTACCCACGCCTGAGTCGCCTAGGAGCACAACCTTGAGGGTGGCTGGCGCTGCCATGGCGATTTAAACAAAAAAACTTGGGAGGAAACCAAAAGGAAAACCAGGAGAAAGAGTGAAGGATAAAAAAGAACGACAAAAGCCCGAAGTTTTCAAACCAATTAATCGAAATTGGCGTGGGGTTGATGTTTGGTATTGCAGTAAGGATGTATCGTCGTCTACACACGTGACGCGACCCTATCTATCTCAGCAATAACACTATAACGTTGCTACTATAATGAAGATCTACTATATTGGAATCCTTAGAACCACAGGAGGAAAGGCCTTGGAACTCACATCTGCTCGTGACTTGAGCCAGTTCTCGTTCTTCGAGAGGACCGGGGTCTCTCAGTTCATGACCTTCTTCTCGGAAACCGTTTCTCAAAGAACACCTGCTGGCCAAAGACAGTCAATTGAAGAAGGTAACTATGTGGGTCATACCTATACCAGATCCGAGGGCTTGGCATGTGTGGTTATCACTGATAAAGAGTACCCTGTTCGTCCAGCTTATACGTTGATCAACAAGATTTTGGAGGAATATTTGTCGTTACATCCTAGCTCTGAATGGAGTGGAGTTACTGCCACCAACGCATCGTTGAACTTTGACAACTTGGAACAGTATTTGAAGAAGTACCAAGACCCTAGCCAAGCAGATTCAATCATGAAGGTGCAACAAGAGTTGGATGAAACCAAGATTGTGTTGCACAAGACCATCGAGAGTGTTTTGCAAAGAGGTGAGAAGTTGGACTCGTTGGTTGACAAGTCAGAAGCGTTATCAAGCTCGTCTAGAATGTTTTACAAGCAGGCTAAGAAAACCAACTCATGCTGTGTAATTGTTTGAGTGGAATTTTTACTCCCAGATGCTCTCTCCAGCTAATACCCTAATGCTATATACTTAATATCATAATAAAGTGGATCGGTTCAAGATTTGACCAGTAGATTTGAGATTATCGTATAACCAAGCTCACACCGAACCAAAGTATAAACGACTTTATTTCCTTCATAATATTGAAGTCATGAGTGTAGAGTTTTAAAATTACTTTTAGATTTAACAAGGTACAACAGTATTATGGACAATTGTAATAACTCAGCTGTAATACGGTTATATATATATATATATATATATATATCCAATATCCAATACCTTACAAGGTTAGCCAATCTTGTCTATTCCAAGTTATAAATAATTTACTTTTTGAAATATTCAATTTGCTTCAGACATCCACTATCGTATTCTACGTTGCATTCTACGTTATGTTCTACTGTGTATAGTTGTCTGTTAATTTATATACTGTAGGAACTCATGTCAAATAAGTAGCCATTCCTATGTAATAACCCTGGTCGCTCAGCAACTAAAGGTTTGACTTTTTAACAACATCAAAAGCCTTCAATAATTTTCTTCTGGCTCCTAATGCAACCACACCCGTGGCTTCTAATTCTTCGTTGTTCATTTCCACAAGTTGTCTCCAAGGAATATCTTTCAAGTAATCAGTATACTTATGTAATCTCAACAATTTCAACCAAGCAGGAATGTTGTTTAATAATTCAACATTACTAACGTCAGCTGGCATAGAACTATTGGAAGAAGATGAAGCGCTGCTAGGAGAATTTATTCCCGATAAATTTTCACGCCCAATTCCTAATTCTTGTTCCTTCTTACCAAGTCCACTGCTTGGCTTGGATGCAGGTGACTTGGGGACACTTCTTGGAAGTGGCACTGAGGATGAGTTGACGTTTCTGTTGATGGAATCTTCAAAATGTCCCGGGCGACCTCCTTGATAAGTTCCATGTCCGCTTCCATAAGGACCATAACCGTATTTTCTGTTTGAATCTAATGCCACTCTAGAATTAATGGTGGCCAAAGCTCCAAGCTTTAAGGCTGTATGAGCCGATAATTCTAAGGAATCATCCGAAGAAGCTTGTTGAGATACCGGTTGAGATTGGCTAGAAGGTTGAGATTGAGGAGCAGATTGACCTTGAGGGAAATGATGACCATGAAGTTGTTGGTGCAAAGGAGAGTTAGGGTTTGCAGCGGCCTGTTGCAAGAAACTGGTTTTTTCGTACAAATGACTGGTAGGAGATCTTGCTCTTTCAAATTGCTGTTGTTGCAGTTGCAGGGATTGCAGGGATTGCAAAGGTTGCAAAGGTTGCAGAGATTGTTGAGTTTGCAGATTTTGCAGAGGTTGGGGCTGCAGGTATCTGACGGCGTTATTAATTGAAGGGTCGGCCGACTTTGGTCTGGGATTTCTTTGATCAACAAATAAATGTTGATTGACAAGATTAGTCTTGAGCTTAGGTTTAGGCTGATGAAGTTGGGGTTGAGACGAGGTTGAAGTCTCTCCCAAATTCAAGTTTTCCATGTCTCCATACAAGTCCTGGTACGAAGATAAGTAAGACTGAGACTTGGCGTGGTGGGTAGACAAATGGCTGTCAAGTTTGGACTTGAACGACAACAAGATATCCAATGGCAAATTGGTACACAAGTAGTCGATCATGGCGAGGTTGTCATGGGGATTTAAGTTTTCAATCCAGTTGGTAAATGCTAGTAAATCCAGGTAAAAGCTCGTTTGCAACAACAGTTGTTCTTGTTGCAGTTGGCGATTGAAGTAGTTGGAGAAGTCGTTGACTGACTGAGGACGGTTAGGAATAGATGCCAAGGGGGGCAAGAACGAATTGCCACCCAATAACAGGCTCAAGTTGTTGGTGGGCACTGGTTGTTGGATTGGCAGTAAATTGTCACGAAGAAGCGAGTTTGAAAGAGAAGTATTACCACCGGTACCAAGAAGATCAGAGAATCCATACTTGGATGCTGATGGTGCCAATAAGCCGGTACTGGAATTACCAGTTGAGGTGGCACTATTGGAGGCGCCAGAAGTGCCGTTGGATGTTCCAGAAGGACCCGAAGGAGCACCTACGTTGGATCCACCAGTAGCAAGAGCACCAGAAGAACCGTTGGTGGTGTCACCCGATGTTGAGCCTGCTCTCAAGTCCAAGTCAAACTCAGCTGTCAAAGTCTCAAATTCGTGTTGCAAGTTGTAGCCCACACTCATTTGTCTTTCTGAATGAAGAGGGAATGAGGTGGACTTCTGCATATGTTGTTCCAATGGAGGAGGCGATAACATGATGGGCCTTTCCCAGGTGTTGTCGTTGTCCATGGTGGAAGTGGTGGATGGACGATGGACGTAGAGATGGACGCACTTAAATTTCACTGGCTTGAGCCACGCGGTGAAAATTTTGTGATGAGATGCCAGGGGTAGAGATGGAAAGAGAAAGCGGTTGAGAGAGTAACAGTTAGGGCTTAAACAAGATTTAAGGTTTTCATTATGGGTATATTACAACAAACTATTAAATCGGTTAATTAAGTGCCGCTTATATAAGCCACTTCGTCCATTGTCCAAGGATCTGTTTGTTCACAGTGACTGTTTTTTCGCGGAAAGTGCCACTACCAATCCCAAAGCCCCATCATCTAAAATCCACAAATCACAAAAATTTGTCTCATCGCAATTGGCATTAATGATCGGAAAATATGGTCCTATCAAATAGTTTGAAGCGAAATAATAATTTGAGGACAGTTTACTCTTTAGTAGACCAGAAATTAAAAACTTTCATGAAACGTCGACCTGTCAATATCATTACAGTAGATGACAAGTGTAAAATTTTGTTTAGTCATTTTGAAGTTTGTTTTAGCCGAAAAAGATCTTGAATCGTCGTATAATAATCCGATTCGTAAAATCATCTTAAAATAATTTAGTGGTTTTTGGTCCCTCATAGAATTTCTATGGATTTCTCTCTGTTATTGCTACAGAAACTCAAAATGTCGTGTGGGTATGTTCGGACATGCATCGTGGCTAAACTTCTATTCAATAATATGCCATCTGCAAAGAATCTATTGAGACTTCTCTGTCAACCGGCAATTGTAAATTTTCATATAATTAATTCCTGGTAGACCTTAGATCACGTATTTGATTTTTGAGCATCTACGAAGCCAAGCCTTGATGTCTTTGATGTTTTATTTTATTAGTAGTAATAGGAATAGCTGAGTTGTCCTCTACCTTGTTTGGTGCGAGTGTATTTTACTCTTGAAACAGAATTATTAATATAGGTTGGAATTGAAAGCTTTCTAGCGAATGGTCTCCCCAAAAAGAAGCAAGAGTCCGTTTGTCAAAAGATCAAGCTTTTTTTTAAAAGACTAGATCAGCCAGATCTCATTAAAAATCACCGAAAACAACTATCACAAATCATAAAATAGGAGCAGTCCATAGACAATTTTAGCCAGACAATTGAATACCATAAGTTAATATTTTCTTCCTCTCTACTTCCCAGGATTATTGGTTTCTATGCTCCTCTCGTGTCTCCATCACTCATAAATTATTCAAAGGGTTGGCAAGTGGTTGTAGACAACATATCAGAAGTGAATCTAGTGGACTACAAAACAGTACGGGCCTGAATCTATGTGGCACTGATCGTTTCAAAATTTCCATATCAATGGGTCAGACAGATCTACTTCCAGAGTACTCCATTAATAAATTGCTATTCTGTGGACATCAGGCACGAATTAGAGGAATTGATTTGAACCAGCTGGGCTCGAATTTTACTACACTAATGATGATGAGATACGTCTAATTTACATACATATAACATACCACCGACAAGAGACTTAATCCAAGATAGACCCATTGCAGTGGTAAACCTAGAGGCTTATTATGAGAATTCATATGCCTTTAATGGTTGAATGAGAGTGAGGTTAATATAGGAAAACTATCAAGACTCAAATATAAAAAACCTAGTTAGCTCTTTCCAACCAAAATTCTTTATTTTGTTTGATGATTCCACATGCATACTTTAATTCCGGCAAGAGCTCAGCAATATTGTTGAATAGGTTTTCTGCAAAGGTATTGATAAAGAAAATTTGACCTTTGTGAATATCTGGCGATTGCTTCAACACTTCGTCAAGTTGGATCGGAACTTTGAGATACTTCACATCTTCCAGAGAAGTTGCACCCGAGTTGATGCGGCGTTCTAAGGAAGCCACTTCTTCAAATTCACGAGATAAAACCATGGCCCATTGTGAAGAAACTCTTAAAGGTCTTGCCACGTTTGAAATATCAGCACATTTGATCAAAAGAGATGAGATCAATTTCACCATATTGTTGTTGTGAGCGGCATGACCTTTCAAACCATTTAATTTATGGATATATTCAAAATGCTCTGCCATATCAGTAGCCAAAATACTAGAGACAATAAGATCTTTAATGGTGAAAGGTTCTTCATTTTCATTTTCAGTATGAACCTTCAATAATGACGGCCAGTTAACAATGAGGATTCTGTTGATAAATACCGATGAATGGAACAGCTCCAAAACTGAACGCTCATTGAAAATAAGCGAAGTTGGAGCTTCATACTTAATCATAAAAGCATTAGTAAGACCCGGATGTCCCACATCGTGACCTAAAGCAGCTATAACTATACCAAGAGTTTGCAAAGGATTTAAACGAGTAAGATGAGGTGATGCAATTGATGGAGCGGATGAGGATGCAAATGATGAGGAAGATGAAGTTAAAGAATTAGTGCTAGTGGATTTTGTATTGTAACCAAATAAAGGTACTAATTCTTCATTGGTATCCAACACCAGTTCATCAATATCGACGTAATGAAGTTCGTTTGCATTAGGGTTTGTTTCAAGTTGTTTGAAAGGAGGTAAGCAATTCAAACGTAACAAAAAATGAAAGCATGCTTGCATCACATCAACAGCATGACGGAAATTATGGAATGGGTTCCCATTTCTATAAGTGTCCCTAACCATAAATACGAATCCAAGCAATTCGTTATTGGAAGGTACATGGAAATCATTCAATGAAGGATGTTTAAGGTTGGTGGTTTCGATATGTTTTTCCACTTGTTTGAGAGCATATTTGATCATGATGTAGACACAATAAGCCAAATCATCATTAGATAACTCATGAGCTGGGAAGGACCAATGACCTACTAAATGACATAATCTAGCCAAGTGTTGAGGTGAGTTCTTCGACAATAATGATTTGAAATCGATTTCTTGGACAATCAAGTTTTTAAATTGTATAATGTGCTCCGTACACACCAGGGACTTGTTGGCATGGTTGTTCAAAGTGTAGGACATGGTACATATGACTTCATTGATGGCAAACCTGGTAGTTTCGCTTGTTTGTTTGAAAAAGTGGAAGTCGTTGATTTTGGACGTACCAGTCCCCGTCCAAGTCTGAATCCGAGAAATTCTATCACCAATAAGTTCATTAACCTTAGCAATAGCTTCATTAAGCTGGAGAACCAAACCGTGGTCATTCAACTGTGATACTTTGATAACCACCGTGTTCAAATGACTAAAGAAATATTTGATCAAAAGCACCTTGGCATCAAATGATAACAGGTCTAACAGTTGAGTGGAAGGTTGAGCAGGTTCATCGAGAATGACCACGAGTGGATGATTAGTGTCTGTCTCGCTATGACTTCTGGAGAAGAAGTTCAGTATGAGTTGAGCAAACGTTGGAAACAGTAGTTTTTGAAAATGATCGATGTATTCATGGCCTTGAGGGTAACTCCCCACTGTTATGAGTTCAGCCATGATATGCGTTATGAATTGATGGAAAGTTTGCGTAGTATAAGAAAGTTTTGGAAGGTTTTATTGATAAAGAATGAAGGATTCCTTGTGAGTATTTAAAAGGTATCGGTCAGGAATCAATATGACTAATTAGTATTGATTTAAACTGCAAGATGCGATGGATGTAAAATGTGATGCCATGCACTGTAAGGTAAGGTAATATTGCAAGGAAATTTTTTAAAAAAGCCTGATCTAATTAAAATTGTTGTGGTAACTAACGATCTGAAGACTAGATAGTTTCAGTGTTTATCTAGGTTACACTAGGTGCAAATATCTTACCCGGCCGTTGCAAAATTTCTTTTTTTTTTTTAATCCATGAATTTCTTTTGTATCCGTCACGGTTTTTCACTGGGTGGGGGCCACAGTTGTTAAGATCACTCAAACAATGCAGGAACAAAGACCCTTTCAGTTGTATTTGTACTTGATTAATTCCTGGTAATTAACCTGATTAACTGCTTGAAAATTTATAGGAATTTAACTGATCAAAAATTGTTTGGTTTAAGTTTAGGGCGTTCTTTCACATTAAAGCCAGAATGCGCAACACAACTGGGGCTTAATCATTATATTAGGAAAAATTTAGTGGTGCTTCACAACCCGTGGTTTGGTGCACTTTAATAACTACGATTGTATAGAGGCATTGACTGTTAAAAACTCACAATCTTTGTGCTAAAAAAGGTACTAGCGAACTACCCCACTAACCGAAACATCCAACCTCCAATACAGAGTTGTCTATTGTTTTAGCACATTACACTATTGCTGGTTTTTTTTTAATTTTGAATGTTTTTCTTGCTGCAAACCTAACGAGTTTCCAGTTCTAAATTAACTACCATCTTTGTGAACAAACTCTATACTCCTCACTAAATTTTTTTTTTTTATCACCGACTCGACTAATCTATAAAAAATTGATGATTCTACAATAGACTCACCGGAGCCTGACTCCAAAGTATAAACTCACCAATACAACCACCACAGTCAATGTGATATTTAATTGTTTGAATCTCCTATTTCTGGTCACTCTGGAATGTTCCGTAAATCGATTTTCAATTAACTCCAAGATCTCGAGTTTTTCAAGCATCTCTTGCGACATCACAGTTTTATTGCTACTAATTCTTTTTTTGATTCCATTTAACCGCTGTTCTAATACGGTTAATTCTCCTAATAATTGATGTAATCGTCCCACATTATCATTAATATCTTCTCGGTAACCGGTACGGAGAACCTCACGATTGTGAGTTAATTTCTCAGTAAGCTCTACAGTTTTGTTGTGTAAAGTTTTGAGATATTGTTTCAATGCTTGAAGTTCGATCAACGACTTCACTGGTCCATCATTTTCCGACAATACGGTCAGAGGTTGATATACCGCTTCTGAAACTCGTTCTGTAATTTGAACCAATGCTTCCAACAGTACCTCTCCCTCAAACTCACGTTTTGACAAATCATCACTAATATTATCAATGTTCAACATATAATCCGTAAGTTCTTCATCACGAACCATTCTTTTGCTGGAGGCATTGAATGTAAATCCACCATTCCTTAATATCTGGTTGAGTTTGTCGCTATCAAGTTCTCCTCGTAAACTTTGAGTTCCCAGATCCTCTCCTGATTGTTCAAATCTAATCGTCTGTTCAGTTATAGGTGAGTGCATGTTGGTATGAATGGGAGTAACGCCATTAGGCGTTACAGACCCTCTCTTTTGAACTAAGTCGGCATTGGAGGCAGAACTTTCGTTGATGGCATTGTAGAACTGATCTACTAATCTTTTTCTATCCATATCATTGGTGGTGATAACATATGGCCGCCCCAGACCCTCTTCGCCTATCTTGGAAACACTGGGACTTCTCTGTTGCGACTGGAAGCTCATGGTTCCTCGATTGGGACTATCTTTGGTTATACCATCATTCTTCCTCATGAACAAACTGTTGACGTTGGTGGTAGAAGATTCTCGGGAAACCCCAGACTTCGGGGTGGTTCGTGTAGGATCATGCTTTTCTCCTTCGGTAATGGTTTCCGGAAGATCGCTTCTGTGGGGTTTATCCTCCATTGGTAAATGTTCGAATGAAGGTGAGGTCGATATGATTATGGGAATAGCTTCGTCTTTGGCTGCCCCAGTATTGAGATGTGGATCTTTAGCATTTGTGGAACTGTTCATGATTGGTGCTCCTGAAGGTATTCATGCCAAAGTGGTCGGGCCTTTCTTTAAGGTGATTGTTATAGAGAAAGTGTATGCAGGTTTAGGAAGAAACTATATGGAGTTTATAGGATCCGCGTCCTAATGGAATGGTAATTTGTTTGGTTGGATAATATAAAATTTTTGGTTAGATGGAGGCATGACCAAAAGTACCTACGTACCTTGGGATATGATAGCAAGCAGAGAAATATCCGAAGATACTCTACTAATTTTTAGGAGTTTTTCAAAATGTTAGAATTTTTACAAACTTTACCATAATTTAGCATCACTCAAAAATTAACCAATTTTGAGGAATTCAGAAGTAGAACTCGCCCATAGAGACTTAGCATACAAAGGGTATGATACTATATTCTCATTAAAAAATATAGGTATAGTTGCCGGCCAAAAATGTGGGCGTTGGATAATTTACAGACGGTTATAACGCACCAGCCATCACAAACATCACTTCTCCAACTAAGCTATTAAGGCTTGGCTGGTTTTCATAATATTTTAGGTGATACTTCAGCTTCCACAGTTCGTAAAATTTCATTACCTTCATAAAAGCTCATATGGGAATGAAAAATCAAGGCTTTCTTAAGAGGATACCTTCCTTTGGTGGAAAGGGGTAGAAAAGAGATGAAATAACGTAAACCTTGATCAGTAGGTATTTGAAAAAAAAAAGTCATCACTGTACTTGTCATAGGGCATGTTTTCAGTGAACTGGTTAAATGGAGGTTTGAAGGGTGGTACTTATTTCCGCAGCACCAAGAAAATGAGGTGGAAAGAGAGGCTTTTCGAAGCCTCACCGTGATTTCATTCATAGCAGGTACATCAATGAATTTTTTTTTAAAAAAACACGAACCTCTCCTCATTCCAATATTTGTGGATTGACAGATTGTGGATTTAGTACAAAAAATTAGAGAAAAAACCGATAATTCGAACTAATTTTTAAAAAATAATTTAAAAGGTTAGGAATCATGAGTGAAATAGGTATGAAGAATAAATCCGTATATATTCCTTGCATAAGTTCCAAGAAAATATTTTGAAGTGGTCAAGCTGTCTGATTCTTTGCTTTGTCCATAGAACGTTCCATCACAGCGAATCGGATCTGACCATCAACTTGGATAATTCAAGGGTGGATATGTAAGAGTGGGTCGAGTGTTCCCCTAGCGAATTCAAGAAAAACTTAATATTAGCTTACAATGCAGCTGATTGAAGAATGCCGTCTTTTCCTTACTAGACCCGAGACCATTTATTAACCAATCTCTATAAAAAACAATTGTGTATTCCAAGTTAAATTCGTCATTGCTAGAAGGGGATCCAGCTATCAATTCCAATTAACCTGACTATTGAAGATTTTGATGGATTTTAAAATTGGGTACTGGTTAGAGTATTGGCCAATTCAAATAATTATCTTTTAAAATAATGTTCGTGGTTACCAATGTGTGTGGGTGCATGTGAGCTTCGTTGGACCAATCAGTTCTGGCAAAACGAATGGAATAATCAACTATGTGGATTATTGCTCCTAATTAATCAAAAAATCACATTTCTAGAATGCGGTAAATATCTAGACAGATTAGTTTCTCTGTTTGAAGAAGTAGGTCCAAAAAGGGAAAATTTTTTTGCTTCACGATAGTTGACAATTTATGTGACAACTTTAGCGATATTAGGCTAATAATGTCAAATGCGATACCAAAAGATCCACCAGATACCGCTTGATTCTTAGGGGTCGAGTTCTTATGTGGATCAGGTAATCTTGGAAAAAACGTTTATCAAGTAAGAGTAAGTGACTATCTCTATACATGCGGTTGTTCCATCTCTTTTTAGACCGGAATAGATGATGTCCCTGGACGCCATAAAAAAGTAAAAAATATTTAATGAGTGGAATGGATTTCGATATGTGTAGAACATAACAATTATCAAATACTTCTATTAGGCTAACCAGGTCCAATAAAATAATAAAATCGAGTCCAATAAGGTCCTTTTCTTTTTGAGGAGTTCCCATTCCACAACGTTTTTCTCAGAGTATTATCAACAAAAGACGTAGCATCATGCCCTGGCTAGACTAAAAACTTCGTATAATTCTTGGCCTGAAATTCTTCGTGAGGCCATGGAATAACTCGTAAAAAACATGCACACTCTTCTAGAAGCAGCTGCGAAATCACGCCTGATCAACAGAAAGCACATAACCTTGGAGAACACAACCATTCTTGTCGAATGTTTTCCATATTTGTGATTAATATTGCAACATAATATTTTCCAAAAATTGTATTGCTCGATAATTATTGGTTGCAAATGGCAAAGAGTTAAAATTACAAAAATTTATGTGGGTAAGCTCTATAATCAAAATGATATATAAACACTTGGTGTTTTCCAATAAAACCATTCTCAAAAAGCATGAAGTTACTGACCCTTGTAGGAGTTTCTATTACTCTCGCCACTACAAGTGCTAAGCAAATCACGGGAGTCTTTACAAGCCTTGACTCGATTGACTTCAATGACCCCTCCAAGAAGCTTATCACACCAGAGAAACCTTCATGGATTACGTCTGTTAGTTGGAGCTTAGATAAATCCACAGCCTCTCCTGGTGATACATTTTCACTTAAGTTGCCATGTGTTTTCAAATTCACCACCGATACGAATCAGCTTCTATTGAAAGCTCAAGATGTAACTTATGCTCAATGTATCTTGAACAATGGAGAACTTGATCTTCCTTATTCCACAATTGATTGTACAGTCACTGATGCTCTTAGTTCCATACAGCTGGTGTCTGGTTCAGCGTTCTTTCCTGTTGCTTTTGGTGTCGGTAATTCAAACCGTGAAGTTGATCTACAAAATGCAAACTGTTTTACTGTTGGTCAAAATACAGTCAGCTTCTTCGATGGTGACAATAAAATCTCTAAAGAGGTTGATTTTCTTGGAGGTGCAAGAACACCAATCGACTCGGTGGTATACAATCTGAAATACATTCCTTCCAAAGATCTTGATGAGCAATACACTTTGGCTGGAGATTGTCCCAGTGGTTATAAGTCGGGAACTCTTGGTATTACTCTTCAAAATAAAAAAATTGATTGTGCCTCCACAATTGCAGCCATTTCTAGCGAAATCAATGCTTGGGGTTACCCCAAAAGTGCGCAAGAATTTGCATTCAAAACTTCATGTTCAGAATCCTCATTTATTGTCACTTACGAGAATGTACCTGCTGGTTTCCGTCCATTCTTAAATCTCCTTGCTTCTCCTCTCAATACGGAGAAGACTATTGCCACCTATACTGACGAGTCTGTTTGTAACGATGGAATTCAGATTAATAATACTCTCAGGCACACCTGGAACCATTATTCCAACAGTGATACTGGTTCTGATGGGACTCCAATCGAAGTGGTAACTCGGACTTACACTGGAAGTACTACCAGAACTACCATTATTCCCACATCAAGTGGTGACAAGACCCAAACCGTGGAAATTGACATTCCAATCCCAACTACTACAAAAACCGAATATTGGACTGGCCTGATCACTACAACGAGAACTGTTACTGTTACACCTGGTGAAACTGCTAGTGTGATTATTGATATTCCTAGCTGGATCCCTCCACATTCTACTGTTACAAGTACTAATCCATGGACTGGAAGTTACACTACTACGGCCACTACTATCACTGGTTCTGATGGTGATACTGTGATTGTGGAGACTCCTCATCCTACCGTTACAACTACTATTCCATGGACTGGCAGTTACACTACTACGGCCACTACTATCACTGGTTCTGATGTTGATACTGTGATTGTGGAGACTCCTCATCCTACCGTTACAACTACTATTCCATGGACTGGCAGTTACACTACTACGGCCACTA